>JAIPMN010009460.1:0-37414 GCA_020650975.1 Apostichopus californicus | reverse complement strand
TTAGCAAAATGTATATATGTTATTGCATGTTGTTAGCAAGTTGTAGTATACAAGACAAAATCACAACAAGAAGTGAAAACAAATTAAAGATAATCATTTATTAAGCTTCGTGGATAATGTTCAACTAAAGGGGAGGAATTGTTATGTATTATAGTTAATAATTATGTGTTTGAAAAGACTGTAGATTGGCAATACAGAGCAAGTGATCAGCCATCTTAATAAACATGATTCGGAACTTTTAACTAACTTGTTACAGTCATTTATACTTGTTATGTCCGGAGAAGGACACGACAACTTACGTGAAATTTGACCCCTTCATTGGTTACTTCAGAACAGAGTGCGGGCCCTTCCAACCAGATAGGACTGCCAATCTCGATATAGTACGGCAGCATGAAGATAACAATTAGTGCATGGGCGTGAGCCGAGGAGTAGTTATAATGTTTGACCTCTACAGTTCCAGCCACCGTGTCGCTGAAATGATATACATTCATCGGTCAAATAGATAGAGTGTATACAAAATGGGGGCTGAAAATCCAATAAAAATTAAGTTAAATATTCCAAATTTGGGAGTTGAGTTTGTTTGAGGTTTATTAGATAGCACATTCGACTGGTGATGAAAAATAAATTAAAAAAATTAAATAATACAAGTGAAATGTGAATATTAAATTATTCAATGTACACTTGACATGCTTTGCAGTTATAATTCTTACTTGAAAATCGAAATAAACACCAACAGAAATTTCTCCCAAACAACAGTTCAATTTTCATACCAATTCACAAAATATTGAAGTAAACAATTTAAAAGTGATCCAGATATTAAGTGATATAACTTGAAAGTACGATATAAAAAGCTAGGAAATAATGCTAAAATTAGACATCAAAGTTGCATTTCATAAAAATTATGATATTCATATAATTTCCAATTTTCAAAATTTCCAATATGTAATTCTTTCATATTTTGCTAGTCAATATTTAAATACTTACAATGCAAAATGAGATTTCCCAAACAACTATTTTATAATACTCCTACTGAAGGGCAGAGTTCTAACCAGGGTGTGTGAGATCAATGCTTACCCAGGGTGCACCTCATTAATATCAAAGTCCTCTACCGTCAGGTTGAAATCAATCATGGGCATTTCACTACCTGTCTTGATGACCTCCACGTAATGCGTCTTCACCACCTGGCGGTCTTGACTGTAGTCGAAGGCAACATCAAAGTCCAGCAGCTGACCGTCCACCAATTCGTAGTGGTCAGCCAACTGGATTTCAAAGGATAGCCAAATGTCATCATCCTCTTCTGAGCCTGGGTTATACTGGTAGTAGTGTGAGGTGCCTGAAAAAAAAGAAGAGATGGTAAGTTGTAGTTGTTTACATACTGCATTGTGCAATAGCGCCATCATTTTCATCGGAGTTGTACTTGTCGAACAGACTGAGCCCAGCCCAAACACCTTTGAGTAGGTCGCAATGGAACAGGTTTATAATTGAATGCTAGTGTAGTTAATACCAACTTCACTGTTGCAGTTTATGCCTGTATACCAAAACGGTCAATTTTTAACACGTTGCATGAAACAGGTATGCTATATCTATGTGATTTATCCGCATTTGTGAAATCTCGATATGAACGACCATTGACCAATTCATTGTCATTCCATAATAGCCATTGCAACTAACGTTTGACAGATTCTTTCATTGAAGAGTTTTTTCATATTGTTTATTCTTTTGATATTTTCACCTTGCAACAAAACGGATTGTAAAGTAAATGGAGTTTTAATCATCTCAGTAGCAACACTTGTTTAACAAGACTTCTTTAATATTATAATAAGATTATGGTATAATTTTTGTTTACATTGTAGGAGCAGTTAAATTCTATAGTACCAGTATGTAGAATACCGGTGTACTAGTACTGGCATACTATAGTATATACTATAGTATATACTTTTGGAAACAAAACGTACCGTGGTTCATGATGACTCCGAAATCTACCAGGACTGAGGTATTTTGGCTTGTACCGAACATGGAGTCGTAAGCAGGGTCAAACTCTTCTTGGTAAAGATGCCAACAGGCAAAATTTTCTCCGACCGAATCCAGCTGAACATCCATGATGGTGAGGAAGGCTTCATCTCCAGCTGTTGGCATGGTGATGTTGATGGTGAGGGGAGTAGTCATGGCGGGGAAAGACATCTTGATGCTGTACCACTCTCGGGATCCAACCGTCATACTCACGTTGTCTGCAGACTGGTAGACTCTAAACTTTGGCTCAAAACTTGTCTGAAAATATCGAGAAACTTTCTTTATAAACTTTTATACTGTAGCTCTTAGAGAACCAAATTATCGGTCCGGCTTTTCCACGCATTCTTTAATTAAAACATTTACCAATTGATATAACAAAAAAATTTAATAAAAAATTGGCTTCATTAGATCAGTGCACACTTTTGTTCTCTTTTAGATTACAAAATATGTTTTAATAAATGATAACGGTGATTACAAACATGATGCAAACATACTGAAAAAATAAATAAAATGAGGTTGTCGTTGCTCCGAAGACAATAATCGTATTGTCGATACAAGAAATTTTTAGGTATGATTAAAAAGTACAATTTTCAAAAAAACTACCATTTAATAAATTCGCTTCAAAATGGAAGAGCACAATATGTCAAAGAAATCATATCTCAATAATGACGACATATGATATTGCCATACACCAAGTACAAAGAGTGTGCCTTAAAAGTAGAAATATAAGAGTCCCCCATTATTTTCTGTGCATTTTTTTTGGGTATTATTGACATATTTACCTCAGATGTGATCACGTTTTCATCAGCAAAGAAGTTGGTCTGTAGACTGTATTCATTGAAGCTGTTGAGGTGGATGTGAGCACCCAGCCAAAACTCATTGCTGTGGTTTATAGTGTCGTTAAGAGCCAACCGCACAATCAGCTGTACACGAACCTAAAAGAGCCAATCAGAAATAGCCTTAATAACACGCAGCTGTAGGAAAATTGGGGCTCGCAAACATTTTTCGATTTCGTGCCCACTACTGATCTACAAAATTGGGATTTTTTTTCCTTTTTTTTATGTCTTTTGCCTTTCATCTTGAAGAATATGCCAGTGGTTTGGATTAACGTTATCAGAGAGGGCAGAAAGTAATCAAGATCCAATTGAATTTAACATTAAAATTTTATGATAACATAACTTTAAGCCACATACAATGTACTTTTCCAATCTTCGGACGGTTCATATGGCCAAAAACAAATTTTCAGTTGGGAAATGTAAGTTAATATTTGTTTGTTACCCTTTTTCACTGATCTGAAAAAAATGTTTCCAGGGAATGCAACTCAAGAAGTTGGAGGCAGAAAATGGTACCACGATACTAAACAAATGCCATTATTTTCTCACATAGTCTAGATTCCCCCCTAAACATTTGTTAATCTTGTTTCCTTTTAGTAAACTCTGCTAGGCTGCAGTTTTCAGATACACTACAGTGAATGTAACTTGATCACATGCTCACAAGTTTACAAATGTTCAATCAAATCTACATCTGCAACTCATATTTATAGAGAATATGCAAAGTAAAACAAAGTAACAAGAACATTCTGTATTATGAAAATAATTGATTTTGAAAGAAATAAGAGCAACTCCCCCCCCCCCACCTCCACACAAACAAACAATGTGGTTGTGTTTTTGTTTCTTATCACACTTGATTGTAGAATTCTACTGTAAGATCTGAGTTTTGCTTCAATGATCAACTCTCTACATAGATGATTACGCATTGCCTATAAAAGTACGCAAATTAATTACTAACTAACGAGGTGGACTTGGGGGTCTTCTTCAGCAAATCAGCCGCAGCAGAACTCAGGTACTGCCTGTTATATAATAAAGCGCCTGTTCAATTAACAAACCATTAATTATCGACAAGAGAAAAGAACTTACTCTATTCTTAGATGACATCAGAGGCAAGCCGAGGTCAGCTTGCATGTTATTGATAGCTCCAACATCAAGAGAGGCCGTGTCTGTGTTTTCGTCTTCCATGGTGGAGCCGTATTTGGTGTCGTAAAATGTGCCGTTCATGCACGGAATATTCCATCCGGATTCCACGACCTTGACCTCGCATATGGTGGTCTGATGAGGGTTACCGTGGTCACCGTAAAATTCAAACTTGTAATCGGCTGTGGAGTCGTACGGAATGTAGACATCAAGATTGAAGACGGCTGCCCCTCCTATGGTGACATACGTCTCCGAGGTGAGTTTGTCAAATTCCGTTTCTGGAATTGTTGGCTGTGGAAGGAAATTAATAGTGGGTTTGCCTCAATATTTTTTTTTTGTCATCCATCTTTTACAACCGTATAAATGACAAAAATCATCAAATTGATTGATAATGGGATTCAAACTCGACGAAAGGTTTCGTGACGAACGGTTAAACAATCTTGATTGAGGTTAACTGGAGAATTGGGTTTAAATTAATTCTTTTCTTTTCTTGTGTTTTGTTAGCTACGACCTAGCTAGTCTATGTACATAGTACTTTAATCATATTTTTATAAATGTTTCATGGTTATTCCTTAAATGTTGTCTCGTAATCATCATCCCTTCTAAAAAATGTCCACTGACAGCTGGAATAAATCTTGTACCATTGGTCATTATGATCATCAACATTATTTGAATTATTGTATTAGGAACACAGTTTGTTATACAAACTCGACGAAAAGGGTACGTGACAAACGGTTAAACAGTTTTGATTGAGGTTAACTGGAAAATTGGGTTTAAATTAATTCTTTTCTTTTCTTGTGTTTTGTATATATTACCTATGCAAAATATATAGTATAGCAATTTATATTTTTTTATTAGGTTAAGCCTTATCAAAACAACTTTGATAAAGTTTTAAAAACCTTTCCTGAACATGAGTTTCCAATAAAATCGTTAAAACAATTGTTAACCATTTCAAATTGACCTGGTGAATCAATCTTTATTCTTAAAAAAATTAATATAGTTGCTGTAATTGATGTTTTGTCTAGGTATTTTGCCATGGTGCCTAATGAGACAAAAATTTGCATTAAGAAACTTGTCCACCTAAACTTAATTTATTAGGTTTTATTTGATTACAGAGACTGCTAGCCTAGTGCACTTATAAATTTAATTTAATTTTTGTCAAATGTTTTTATTTTTCTCCGGCAAATTTAACAAACTTTCTAGTGTTGTTTGCACATTTCCCTCGTGGTATATAAATCCACAAGACCAAGAATATATTCTATCTTCATGAATCTAGGTTGCCAGAGGTACACTGAAAACCCCAACTATAGCTGACTTTTAAGATATCAGAGTTTGTAATGAAATTACCAAATCGGTGCTTTGAGGAAAGGGATCCACTTCGATCAATCTAGCTGCTCCCCACATGTTTGTCTCCCCCACCAAAGCTGCGATGTCTAACGCCTGTAGTTGACTCTGAATGAGCTCCTGCTGATCGGCGGCGGTCAAGTTGTTCCATTCGGTCAGGTTGAACCACGACACCCCAGAGTCTTCGAGCTTGACCACCACCTGGGCGATCATTCTGTTTCTGTCGGGGTCTGTAGTGGTACCTGCACCTAGAGGTTCAAAGGAACAACCGTAGCATTTTACAAATTGAATCGGTGGTTTTGGTAAATATATGTAACTTTCTGACAGATCAAAGAACTTTGTGCCATTCTCTGCTCCCCCTTCTCCTCCCCCTCCAAAATGGCTATAAACTAGTATGTGTTATCCTTGAAAATTTAATGGATTGAATATAAGTAAATGAGTCAACAGTAAACTTTCTAAAATCTTACCAAAGGGATAAAAAGTGCACTTCCTCTAACGAATTAAGTAAAGTGGAGCCTGCAGGGACAATTTATATCTCCCTCATCAACCCACCTTCCGGCCCCCCCTCCCCACCACCACCTCTTTCCTTTCCACCCCTTTTGGTGTATTGTATCTTAAAGGGGTATTCTGGTGACAAACAATGTGAAACTTACATTGAAGAGAAAAATATTCCACACTGCTAGTAGAAACCCCCATCTCAATATCATTCCCCTAACTTGAGATATGGTTGATTGAATGTTACCTATTTTGACTGGCTAAACTTTCAACTAATCCAGAAAGTTCTACCACAGTAGGGGGTCTGTGATGTCATCTGGGCAATGTCCTTTAAAAGCTTTATTTATAATCTTCTTGTTGATTTATCCTTGAAACCTGATACATTTGCAATGTTAGCTTAGCTGTCAACATTCTCTGAACTTAAAATTTCACCAAAATGTATCTTCTCTGTAGAAATATTCTTTTTTTTTTTGGTGTGAATAAATGATGGACAAAATTATAAAGAACAACAAAGACATTTTCAGTCCCCTGATGACATCATCCATTCTGCTATTGCCAGGTGCAATTTACAAAATATCACTTAATTTTAAACATTCATATCTTCCAATGCAAAATGCTATGAGGATGTGGAGTAAGATTCAGAAACTTTTCGGCAATTTTTTTCAGCAATCGACTTTAGCCACCCGGAAAAATGCTTTTATATCAAGATGATTCACCTGTATTACGAACAATACCCAGGTCCAAGAGTGCTCTGTCTCGATGGCCATCCTCCTCGAATGATAAGTATGTAGCATCTATGTCATTCCCGAAGCAAGGAATATTGTAACCTGTGGTAAACACTCTGTTCCTACAGATAGATAGAGTGTTATTAGGTGTTGTTACGTCCAGCTGGTAGGACGCCACGGAATCGACGGGCGTGACGATGTCCACGTAGAAGACGGCCGTGTCCCCGACTTTCAGGACGTCCTTCCGTCCTGGTTTCAGGTATACGTCAAACTGAGGCTGCTCGTCCATCTGAAGATGAGTGAAAACAACATTTAGGAATGTTTTTGGCATAAAAAAGAACTTGTTATTTACCATCAGAATGCAGCAGAAATGCAGCATTAATTCTGGAACTTTAACTACTGCTTGCTCTAAACTTAAGAGAGAGAGTATTAAGTGAAACTAACCAATATTCATTCAACTCCTAGTCATTCGCTACAAACCAAACCAATCTCGTTCTAACCAATTCGTTCATCAATAGTTCCGCCACTAAAGCCTCATCTCATTTGACTAACAATTAATAATTAATTTGTAACTTTGTTTAAATTCATCTCCATTCAACTAAACATCCCCAACCACACTGTTGGTCCATTTATACTTCATTAAGTTGTAGTAACTGTTTTTCACTCCTAGTTTGGTCTGGACAAGGTCAACATGGTTTAATTTAGTTGAAGTTAGCTTAATTAAAGCTGTCCTAGCTACCTAATATGAGGAGGTGGGTTTAAGATCTACTTTATTATTGACAGAAGTCGCATTTATTTGCATGACATTTTGTAATTTATGTTAAGTACCAAGAGTAGAAGCTGTGTTCCTCTTTTATTTTTCATTCTTTTTTTGGATTTTCAATTATATTGGCAGAGAGCCTTGAATCCTCCATTGTATTTTATATTTTGTGTTTGCCTTTTTGTTGCATCCTGGTGGGTCCTCATTATAGAAGGTTTGCCTGTGTGACTGCATGAAACATTTACAACCCACCGTGTCTCTGTCCTGGTTGCTCCTATTGCTAAATGCTTTATGGAAATTCTGAGTGAAAAGTAGGTTTCATTTACTATGCTACAATTAATTCACTTACTTCTTCTATTGTTGGTGTTTCCAGTTCCAGGACATACTTCACGTCTTCTGTCAGAAAGCCCGTCCAGCCGTAACTGGCTTCCACGGTCACGTTGATTTCCATCCCTTGGACCAGATCAGGGTGATCCTCATAGTGGACTTGAACCTCAAACGTAAAGGTGCTGTCAATTTCAGCTGAAAAGTGACAGAAAAATATTATTACGATGAATTTTGCTAATCTCTGCCCCCCCCCCCCCCAAAAGAAAAAAACCCACAATTCAAAATTAATGCATTCACCGTCCCATCTTAGATTAGTGCCTTATCCTTTGAGATGACGTTAGACCTTGTATAACAATGGAATTCTTCAGCGTTTGTGCAGAGGGCGCTGGGTCCTAATGCATGTGATCCATTTAAAAACTTCAAAGAACGTTGTACCGTGCTGTAAACATATCTCATCAAACTATGTGCTACTTGTGAAAATATTTTTAAAAAAGATCTCGTCTCCAATAATTACGAGAATAGCAGGTATATGGTGGCCAGTGTATTCCATTTCGGGGTGTCTTGGATACAATGTTACTGACGCTCAAAGTCTAAACTCAGCTTAGCAGACTTGAAAGCAAAATACTTGAAAGCTTTCTGAGTGGTTGACTAGCAGCCTTGTGTAAAGTTGCCAAACAAATGGTGGGCAACATTTTCATTGCTAGAATGTGCTGGTTATGAGTGTTAAAAACTATATGTTAGTTGCAATATGTCACACTATGTTTGAATTAGGGAGTGTGCAAGTAGTTTGCCTGACAAGTGTCCACCATCAGAGCTTCTTCAAGGGAATTTTCATTGACTTCAGAGACCGCAGCTTGTAAAATTTCGTGCTGATATGACAACACCCTCTGTGTAACCAACAGCGCCCTCTGTAACCAACAGCGCCCTCTGTAACCGACAGCGTGGCTGAAGGTCCCCATTGAAAGTACACTTTAAGGGTTACCCAATGGACAAGCAGTCTACTCCAAATTTAATCAACTTTGGAGACTATCATTCATAATATTCTTATTTAATTTCATGTCAAACAACCAAGGCAACTTTGCTAACTCCCAGGATATTGCTTCTGATGTGGTCAAGGTTCTATAAATACGATGAGTTATTAAAAATGAATCTTATTTCATACTTAACCCATATCCTTTAAATTACTTAAGACCATACGACACGATTGTTCGTCAATGACCGATACATATTTACAGTGTGTGTACCTTCTTCCATAACATCTGTCAAGGTATTAGACACGGTCTGTAGATCGATAACGTATTGATCGATCGGTCCGTCCCCAGCCATCGAATATCCATTGATTTCTGTCCTGTTTCCACCGTAGCAGTAGAAGTTCTTGCCGATATCCTGGATAGCCACCCTACAGATGCTCAGAAGTGGCTGTCCATTCAGTGAAGGGGTCGTTACGTTCAGGATGAGAGGGCTGTACGTGGTCCCTGGGGGTACACGAAGTCGGATTTCAAAGGCAGCTCCCGTGTGAGGGTAAATATAATTTGTGGCCCCTCTCCTCAGGAGGTTCAGCTGAGGCTGAAAGAAGACGTCCGGATAAGAAACAGAACTGGTCGATGCAGAATGCAGTTGAATTTTAGAGTGAGACGATATTGACATGACACATGAAAACTCAAATTGACTGTTAAAGAGATGCCTATGCTGCTTATACAACTGTGCAATAGATTGCAGTAAATACTGATCATTATCTAATATGTAGGTGCTGGAATATCAGAGTTGGAAAAGAATAAGGATATTTTGGCATATGCAGCAGCGTACTCAAGAGTACAATAAGGAGAACACACCTAACCAGGGGTATGGTATGGTGGTCAGATAGCTTTACAAGGCAATATGGACTTGCAATCTAAGGACGGCAGGTAGTTGAATTGAGTCCTGGCCAGATCATATTTCTGTCGTTGTGCTAGGCAGGCTTTACTAACATTGCCTTTCTTTACCCAGGTGTATAAATAGGGGCTCAGAAAAGAGGTTACTTGTAAATATAGTTGCATGCCCTGGTTTGTGGCTGGACCCCTATGGGAAGTCCCCCAGGGGACACATTGATGTGGCGCACTGTTGTGCACACTGGGGTGTGTGGGTGTGACAAGTTACCAATGACAAGGGTTCAAATGTTGTAAAAGTCATGTGAGAAGGCCTTGATTCGATACCTTGAAACTTTAGCTGTTTACCCTACCCCCTGCCCCAACCCATCCCATCTCTATGCAGATTCAATAGAGCACACTTCTAAGTGACGAATTGCCAAGAATGGCTGTGACTAAACAGTTGAAATACAGGCCCATGCAACCACCATTCATATTACAAAATATTAGCTATAGGTAATAAAATCACATATGCAATATGTTTGATATTTATATCAGTGCAACAACTCATGCATCCCCCCATCACCCACCAGCCACCCTCCACCTACAACCCAACCTCCCTACCCTCCTGCCGAGACATAAAAAGTGTCTATACTACTGTACCTGGAGAACGATGGGGGCATATTCCTTTGGTTGGTTTTCAAAGGCAACGATAGGTGATCTGATAACCAGTAAATTGTCGAAGTCTTGCCTCTCGTACCGTACGCCGGCGGTAACGTCCAACTCTGTTCCGTTGACTGTACCTGTAAAACCATCGCAGGCAAAGAAAAGAATAGCCGTGATTCACTGCATGAACGCTACCTCTGTTCACGTAATATCAATTAAGAACTTAAACTTTTAGAAACCAACGAGTCAATTATCCGGCAGAACAAATTCTTCCTACTTGACAGTTATATACAGACGGTCCTGTGACTGTGTTTAATGTGTAGACAATGCCGTTCTTTGTTTTTCCACTTAAATTATTATTCCTCCATATTGTCAATTTTATACAAGTGAATCCCATCTTCCACCTACCAGCTTTGGCAAGATTTATCTTCACTTTTTGCCCCAAAAATCTGTAATACGCCCGAACCTATCGTTGGTCAATTTCAGTTTAACACTCTTTATCATTATCTACTACCTGTTTTAGTTTGTCTTTTTTTTGTTCTACAGTCCAACAAGAGAATAGAATGCACACCATACACGCAAAAGCAACTAACAGCTAAACTCTCCAAGTTTGGAACTGAAAATCATCATTTGCTATTGCCCCAAACTTGATCTATGACTTCTGAATGATACTAGCATTGTCAAAAATCAAGGATTTAATTTGAAATATTGATTTACTTACCACCCTCCATTTAGGATTTGACTGTATCTTTGATGTTGTCCAAATTGTCAATGATATTCATACAGAAGGCAATGTAAACTATTGTATCTTCTAAAATTGAACATGAAAGATTTTTAACAAACTATAAAACCGCATTAACACTGGTATCCCAAATAAAAAAAGGTAAATTTCTCGCATAACAATAACAAGGGGACTACTCACTTGAGACGCTAGCCAGAAGCTCGGCGCTGATGTGTATTTTAAGCTTGTTGTCATCTGCCAAGTGTCGAAGTCCAACATTTGTGATCCGTCCAAAGTTGAATTGGGCATAATCAGCCGAAATAGTATCCTAGATAGATTGCCAAAAATATACAGCTAATATTTATCAGGCTCAAATATGTCAAAGAAAAAATAATTAATTTGACCCATATCACTTCTTTCTTGAAGAATCAAGTTTCCCGCCAAATTTGGCCTAACTGAAACCTGGAAAATTGCAAGGATAATTCTTATAGTAATTAAGAACACTCCCTCTCAAATTTTGCCAACGATTTGACTCATTTCATCGCTAAATAAAACTATAAAAATATTTTCTTGTTTCAATAAAATTTATACCTGAACTACTCTGTTTTCTTCATCTCAAAACGATGCATTATATAAATAGCTGCCGTTACCTAACAGCCTGAATCTCTTTATGACAACAAAACTTGAAAGCAGATTTCCTTATGTAAATTATTACAGGCATATATATGGGCAAAAATTGAATAATTTTGATATAATTTATACAACAAGCCAGCCCTATTGTGCACATGTATTTGTAAGGTGGGATGGCAGTTATTAATGTTGCAAATGGAGAATGATGTTAAATAAATACATGATGAATACATGATTCCATCTCCATATCTTCAATATATAATGGACAGTTTGAATAATGAATTAAATTTGTTCATACTTCTCTGTAATATTCGGGTACCAGGTCCGCGGCGCATGGTATGTTGTACCCTCTGTACAACACCTTTGCCTCGCAGATGCTCAGGATGGCGTCCCCGCCGGGGGTCATCGGCATTGAGAAATCCACGACAAACGACGAAGTGGTGTTTTCGGGGATGTCGACCTCTAGGACGAAACCCACAGCGCCCCCAATCACTACCGCATTACCGTCAACGGGATAAAACTGGATAACTGGGTCCACGAGCTGAAATGGTAACAAAATGCTGGCAAATTTGAATTCAACCTATCTTCTTTGAACAAATCATTTCTGTTCCAGGCTGGTTTCTCAGATATTTCATATTCATAATTAAGCATTAAAATTTAATGGTATAACATGCAAAAGAATAACAGTGTACTTTCAATATTTTTGAGACCTTCTTACAGAACTTGTTGTATTTATTTGTTTTCAAGAAACACTACAAATTCTCAACAACTCAAGTTTAACAAGATTGAAATAATGATGCTATGAAAAAATATACTTTGCTACTTTGTGTGCATAACCCTCCTGCAGCATCTAAATAAAACAAATGCTGTAAGAAAGACATATCTTGCCAACATTGTAAATGTATATAGTATTTATTTGCCAAAAAATATTTAACAATAAACAAAGCAAGAGCTTCAATAGATCTTCAATATTTTGTTTTAAATGCCTCTTACCATATTTGGGTCACTCTGTGCTGCAGCAGTAATGGCCACCTGGTTTGAATAGATTCTGTATCCGTCAATGTCCAGGGCTACACCGAACCAGTACTTGGTGTTCTCAATCACCTCAGCGCTGTTTGTCAGGTGGATGACAGCCTGGGTGTAGATCTTGTTGTCTTCGCCATTCTCGTTACCATTTCTCAATCCTGCGATGAAACCACAAGACCCAAAGACACTTTCAGTTAATCAACAGATTCATTTAATGAATATGAACTTTATTTCTAGGACTTGCAAACAGACAAAAAAATATATATAAACAAATAAAAGGGGCAATGGGGATTTATACATAAGTTTTGTCATACTGAAGTTTAACCCAAACATATGGCACATATTGCTTACTAAAATATATACATATAGCCAAATTTAATTCCTCCACTGTCATGAAAGTTTTCGATAAATCATCAGCAAATTTACATATTTAGTTACATCTGTACTTGGATGGTTTCTTTGATTTTCTCTGGATTATGCTAAAACAAAATTGGGTTGTGATTATGCATCCCCCAACCAGCCCCACCCTTACTTCCACTCCAACTGATGTAATGGTAAACAGGGGTGGACATCAACATCTGATTGAATAGCTTAAATATTTAGTGGAACACAGGACTTGGTTTCTGAAGTCACTGCTTTGCATCCCACTCTTGTCCAAACTTCCTATTCTCATCCACCATTCAGAGTATGTTAATTTCAACATATATTCTACATTTCACTATTAAATGAAATTTTGCTTTTCATCAGCAAGCTCATTAGCCTTATTTTTGAGATGGTAACATTTCCCCTAATATATTCCAAGTCGTGTACAAATATATTCTGGATGGCTGAAGAATGCTTGATATGGATGAACAGTTCTACAGTACATAACTTTATGTCCAGTTCATATAATTTTAACTTTTACATTATGACTGAAGTTAAATGTTGAATGAACAATAATTACATACTGAAATTATATTACAGTTACATAAATGTTGTCATTTTTTTCCCTTAAATCTATTACTTGTTTTAGACAATGAAAGTAGTCATAAATTACCTGGATTGACGATAGAACCAAGTTCTAACCTGGCTATCTGCGTTGTCTGTGTTTCATTGTCCTGGTAGTATGACATCTGAGGCAATAGCTCTGGCATGCAGTTAAAGTTAGACCCTTTCAATGAAGAAAAATAAATAAATAAATAAATAAATAACATCCAACAACCAGACTTGTATTACAAGTACAATACCATGTGTACAAGTTCAAGTAGAATTCCCCTTGGAGTAAGTATCATTGCAGCAGAGAAACTGAGGACATGAAAGCCAAAGAGACATATTTGGAGGGTCCAGTATTGTAGGTCCCTGTTATTTGAATTTGGGGTCGCAACCCCTCTTTAGGGTCACCAAAATGTTTTGAAGGGTCGCAAAGAAATATGAAAGGGGAAAACAAAAACAATTGCATACATTTGTAGCAAACAAGTGGGAAAATCTCGAAAATTGCATTCTTCAAAAGTTGCAAAATATAACACCGCTTTGCAACTAAGTACCCTTAAATCATGTAAATATTTCTCAAAGGGGAGGGAGACACTTCAAAGAATGTCCATAATTTTTACCAATCTACTGTATATCACTCAAAAGACATTAAAGGAGACGACTGATTAAATTAAGCTAGTATTCAACATATTTGTAACAAATGCTGGTAACGATCCCATCCTTTTCTGCAAATTTTGTAGCCTAGGCACTTCTCATCATTAGGATTAGAAAATGTGCTAATTTCAGCATTTAGCAAATCAGAAAATTTATGTGGAAAAACAAATTCGGTCAGGGGATTTTTTACAGTCAGCAGGGAAGAATTTGACCACTGCTATTGGTGAACACCCCCACCCCTTCCTCACCCTCCCTTTCTCAACCTAACAAAAGTACTTATTATAACAACCTTGTGTCCAAAGCTACTTATACAGACTTACTTTATAGTATAAATGTGCCTCAGAATGTACCATCTTTCATCTAAACTTTTACTCCTTTTTTCTGGGGAGGACCCTCACACGCATCCCAACATGGAAAGTCAGCTACAATAACTTCAGGGGCTGCACACCATTCTTTATAAAAAAATATTTGATTTGCCTCTGGCATTTCTATAAAGGTACTTGAATTCACCTCCCCCCCCCCCCCACACCCCTCTTCACCTTCCTGCACAGCTCTGGATAAATGTAGTACCCATATGCTTGCAATTAAAGAGAAATGATTCCATGCTAGTCAGCAATGTTACCTGTGCCAAGATATCCCAGGAAACAGACTGTCATGACAGGGTCAGAGGTAAAATTATCAGCTAATACTTCCATGTAAACCTTCTGAGCAAAGTTCAGGAGAGTAAAGTCAATGGCAAAGACCGCAGATGAATCGATGCCCACGGACGAGGGACCTATCACATTCACGGAAGGGGATTGAGGAATCTGGAACGAGAATTATAAACCATTTCATATCATTTCAGTTTTACATTCTGGTATAAATGTAGACTAACAAATTTATAAATGGAAACGTAAGGAAATTGATATTTCTATAAATAAATAATGAATTATGAAAAGTTGTCGGAATGATTGACAGGTCCTAAAATTGAAAAAGTACAAATAGTACCCCAAAAAACTTGTGTAAGAGTGCTTCAAACTAAAATACAGTTATTTAAAGAGTTAAAAGATTATATAACTATTCTAAGATTCCAAATTGAAGAAACAAAGCAGCTTTGTACAGCAGAAAATTTAATTTTGTTTTAAATTTAATTAAATAATTTTCTCTAATTTATATGATGACAAAAAAAAGCTAGCTCTGACAACAAAGTTATGCAGTTTTAAAGTTTCTTAAAAAACTTCATCTTAACTTCATGCATTTGTATTGCCAAGTTGTCGATCGTTTTTTTGTTGTTGAGACTTTTAGTATGAGTTCAACGCATTAGTACAATTCCCCTTAGTATGAGTACAAGAGCAGGACTCTTATAGCATGGTGAAGAGTACTTAATCTTACACTAGCTAGTTATATATACCCTAGATTTCCCAAGTTACTAAATGTGAGTACATATCCATGAGGGTGGGTACTAGTACAGGATAATTCTAGAATATGACTATGGGTACAATCTCACCATGGCTTTATCTAGATACAGAGTGGTAGTCATGGATACCTCTCCAAAGGCATTCATATTAAAATATGGTTGACCAGGATCAGTTTTATTAGTTATGAATAATTTCAAATTTGCCTTACAGACTAAAAAGAAAATGATCCTGTCAGGAGTGATCAATAAATATTTCTTATTTCCCTTACCCATTCAGAGCTATCGTCAGTTGCTGTAAAACTAAACTGTCCAATCCAAATGTTGTCTGTGTTTTCGTATAGAATACCAGCCGAAATGACATAGTTCTCTGTGTCATACTGAGTGGCGTTGTTGTACTCCAAGATGGCGTTAAACGAGACTTCAATCTGGCTGGCCTCATCATCGGCTGTATCGGTGCCGGAGTTTGTGACTGACCCCAGGTCAAGAATGACCTGGTCATACTAAATTGGACAGAAGCAAGGTATAAGAAGTTGTAATGAGACATAAAAGTTTATCGACAGTGTTTTGATGACTAAGAAAGGCTATATAGTCAAATAATGATTTCATATTTCACAATCATTTCACTGCTGACATTTCTCAAAGCATGTTTTAAATTTCTGGGACATCTTGCTGTCCAGGTTCAAGCTCCTCAAATGCATGGAACAATTTGGGATGTAGGGCCAGTGAGACTTCCTTTTGCAGCATTAACATTTGAACAGGATCGACATATCCATGGAAGACTGCACTCAATAATACAGCAAATCAGCCATTTTGAATATGTAATGATAATAAGGGTCCTGTTAGGATTTTGAACAAGGAACCTAATGGTTGTGTGCCAGGTGCTCTAACCATGTGCTAAAACTGCTTTGTCATTTGTACATCAGTCACATAAATAATAAGGGTACCCGTACTGTCTTCCAGGGAAACAAAGGGAAGGAGTAAAAGACAAAAGAAAAACTTAACAAAGGAAACTCGAGATGTAAAATTCATGCTTACCTTGTAATCCCCATTTTTGGCCTCAAATACTGGAACAATGCTAGAAGCATCTACGCCTTGAATGTTATTACCAATGTGGGATAACTGAGGGTTGCAGAAAGTAAACACAGCAGTTGTTTCATATGGGGCCAAAAGTTCAATCTTTAAGTCCGTTGTTAGGACAGGAAGCCATATTGTCAATTTGAAAGGAACCGTGTCTGCTATGTTCACTTCAGATGCATCAGCAAAATCACCAAGCTTCTCGACAAAAAATGTTATTTCTGACGGAATACCGGCATTCTAGAGGGAAGAGAGTAAAAAAGACAAACAAATATATTACAAATATATGTAATACTTTTATTTTAAGACACAAAGAATAACTACATAAAGTTAGCGCAATATGTATACGTAAATATATAGCTATGCGCTATACATTTGTATGTATGTATGTGAACATACCCAATTAGTTATTTAATGCTGCATTTTGCATTGAGTTTGTCACAATTAATCTGGTGCAACCATACATAATTATTCCATTGAAATAGCACCACGATAGGATGAAAACAGCATAAATTCAATGGCTTAAAATGAGGAAATATAGTATTTACTATTTACAATACATTTATGGGATAACTGCTTTGTTATTTGGTTAAAACTTTAATAATTCACTTAGTAAATGGAGTCAAAATGGTTTTAACTACACCTAATTAGTCGTATAGAGGGATATCCAATAAAGTATGAATATCACATGGCTAGATCCAAAGACACACCATTACAACCCACTGGAAAGTAGGCCTACTAAAGCAGCTTGAGGCAAACTTCTCCAAAAGCAAATCCTATGAATAAATATCATCACTCCTCAGACAATGATGAGATTGGTACATATACATATTCATCTAGAGAAGATGAAGTTTCCAAATATTTTGCGATGTTTTAGTTTTACACGGAGAAAGTTACAAGTAACATAGGATATTGGTATAGGTTACTATCTATTGGTGATGCTAAAAGCAAAACTAATTAGGCCTATCTACCTTAACAATGCCAATCTTTCTGAGTCAAATTTGTTATAAATATGCTCTTTTCTTCAGCTATCTAGTTGGAACAAACTTTGTTAAGGTTGCACCAAAATGAAGGGTCATGGTCAGAAATGTCTTTTCACTTGAGTGAAATCACATTGACTGATGTAGCAGAAATTTTGATGAACCTTCCCCACATTAACATTCTGTTGGTGCCTTTACTAAAATATTATCATTATAGTCGTAAACTTAGATTGTATCAATTTTATCAATCTTCCACGTTGCCGGTATTCATAATACCTAGTTAGGATAAATCGACGTAACAAGTGTAAGCCTAAAGTTGTGCCTAGCCTAGGTTTAGTCCTAACTTAACTTAAAAATGAACGTAGGCCCTGATTAAGTTAGAGTATTGTAGCCTACCGTGCCATGTGTCGTTAGCAATATCATTAGAACAAATGTAAGAACCTAAACTTGAACGCAGAAAAAACAACTTCGGACATACTTCCTTCCTACATCCAACGGTAGAAATTAACACACTATATAGTGCTTATCAAAAGCAAAATAGTAAAATCGGTAAGGTTAGATTAAAACGATGTGTAAGAAACGTACTCTAAGTTAACTGGTAACCATAAACTTATATGGTGACCAAAGAATAAGGTAAACAATCTTTGATGGAAAACTCTTCACAAAAGACGAAAGTCTTCCCACCTATGGCACTGGGAAGAGGGATGGAGTGACGGCATGGGATGTTAGCTGGTAATTTTCAATCCCATGCAAAAAAACCTCAAATGTATGACGAACGCCACATGACTAATTGCACTAGGCCCTAGGTTGTCTTATAATTCAATGGCACATTTGACACCGAATTTGGTCGAATGTAGCTCAATGCATGTTGCTATTTAGCAAGAGGGTTGGGGGGGGGGGGGGGGGGGGNNNNCACGATTTAGTGAATGGTTTTATGTAACGATATACGCTATACATATTACGTTAAATTACTTAACCTAACTTTCATCCAAAAGATGTTTTTTTTAAAGATGCAATATATCACAAGGACTCATTCAAATGGCACTTTATATAGCCTCTACATACAGTTATACTTACATGTATTTACTTGTGAGGTTTATCACAAGTATGGCAAATAGCAATTAACGTTTAAACGATGCTTGAAATCATTTTTTTTTAAAACCAAGGGCAGAATATGACAAACGTTGTTGAGATTATTAAACATACCCCTAAATTAATTATGTCACACACCCAGTGAAAAGTACATACGAAAGCTATATTCGGAAGGATTTTTCTTTTTTTTAGGGGGGGGGGGATCTTAAAAAAATCGCACAGACTGTATTTCTTTCGGTCCTGCATGCCCATTCACATATTTTGTCAATTAGCTCTCACTTTCAATACATTGAGGTATAATAATACATGGCAAGAAAAATGCGAAGGAAACTATATAATTGATATATTACTATAAATACTGTTGGATATGTTGTCTGATCTCAACTTTCATTTATTCTCCTATATTTCCCACTCGGCCTTTTCTCCTGACGTACTCTCCACTCTTCAATCCCGTGCGATTCCCCCAGCAAAACGTTTTTAAAACGTTATTAAAACGTTTCGTCTTTTGTTTTGATAACGTTATTTGTGGTGTAATAAATATGTCACGAAAACGTTTCAGGCTATTATTTCAAAACAATTTTCGTTAAAACATTGATATAACATTAATATAACATTAATATCTCATAAAAATGTTATGCCAACGATTTTATAACACCACATTAAACGTTATAAAAACATATTTTAGAGGCTCTTTTAAAAATGTTATGATAACGTTTTGTGTTTGCTGGGCCCTTCCCATCTCCACTCCCACTCATTCACGCCCCACCAAGGCTCCCCTCACTGTCAATACACTTCCCCTCTCCACCAGTACTCTCGGTAATTAAGCTGTAAATCGTATTATATATATATATAATTACAATTACAATTAAACGAAAAACTCACCGATCGTTTTCGACGGCTATGGGGCTTGTTCACGGGTTCCTCATAAGTATTTAATACTTTTGATTCTTGTGTTGAGATTCTTACAATGCAGGTATCTGAGTCATCACTTGGTGCCTGTTTTGATTTTAATCCCTTTCTAGACTGATGAACAGGGTTTCTGGCTGACACTGTCAGTTCATAAACTGTTTTATCCGATGGTAGGGAGTCACCAGAGGCAAGCCTTAAAACACCGGTGGTTGGTTCTATTAGGAAAATTGATTCTTCGTTACCATGCTCGATGGCATACAGAATATCACCACACGGACATCCATCGGTGTTTTCAGCTTCTTCACAAGTGGTGACGTCAGGATCTTCAGCCGTAAGAGTTGTGACGTAAGCTGCTTGGTTGTACTTAAATGACACCTCAACTGCTTTCTGTCGAAAAGTTGGCCGATGGTCATTCACTAGAAAAGAATCAAAATTATTGAATGTAATTTCATCGATGTGTGACTTTGGGAATATGAGAAGGATATAGGGTATATTAGGCCATATCTCATGCAGCTTGAAACGGTATGGAAGGGGAATGGGCTACCGGAACAAAAATGACAATTTCAGGTCTCCAACAGTTTCATTAAAGCTCGGGAGGCTTGGAGGCCCGATCGGAGATTAACACAATAAAATGGGCTTTAGTCGCCTCAAGTTCCCTCAACTGTAAATTATAGATTCCAAAATATTAGAATCAAACAATTGATATATTTTTTTCATTATTTTTGTAGATTTAAAAATGTGTGCATTTTAGCTACTTCCGGAAAAGTTGTAATCAATTCAGTATAGAAAAGCTTACTCGATTATAATTGACATCTTGCAGCTCTAATTTGAGCACAAAAAAAGGTTTATTGCCAATAGTATTCCTTCAGTTGATCTGATCTTACACTGAGATTGAGCCGTACTAATTTTAAATCTGGTACTCCTTTCAAGTAGGTACCCTTCAAAACCTTTTTTTTTCGCAGAAAGGGGAGGGGAGAACCCCCATCGATGGACACTTATCTCACGGCGGCAACACCCTGTCCTCCCTTTCTTCAGCTAAACTATGATGGTAACTCTATTAAAGACCCTTGAATGCAAGGTATAAATAACAAGTCTCCAAATAGAGCGCATATATAGGCACGCGAAATACTCAACAACTTGATCAACTATAGGCTACGTGTCAACCCCTGTCCCATTATACGTTGAGACTGTCATCACTGTTTTCGTGTCAGTGTTACGTCCAGTGAATATACACTTAGGCCTATATACAGCAAATCCGGTGGGGAGCGGGGTGTACACTACCCCACCTCCATCGGCATTCGGGGAGCAAAACGTTCAGTTGGGCTTTTCTCTTCATAAGTCAGAATTACCAATTAAATTTACAAATTGATAGTACCGAGTAATTACCTCCTTTTCAAAGGCGAAAAGGAGGAGGGGTAAGCCTTAATGATGCTAAACTTCACCAACCATCCCTTCATCGTCATTACTTAGTAAAAACTTGCGATTAGAACCAAATATTATAGACCTACTTTTATGTAATACTTAAAGATGCCTCACGGAATGTACCATGTAACATTTACTCTCCATTGGCGTCGCCTTCAGAGACCAGCACAATCATACATCTCATTCGTAAAATATTTTATCCGCCTACAACCCGTCCATAACAGGTTCATTCCCCTGCCTTAATCAGTCGGGGAGGGGGAGGGGATTTGGAATCGCCCATATTTGAAATCCTGTGCACGTCACTAGTAAATATTACCCAAGACCTTAGCCGAAGGTCGATAAACGATCTACATGGCGCACAAACGTATTTCAGGATACTGCACACTGCAAGATGGATTAACAGAGAACTGCTGTGCATTCGTCACCGTTAGGCCTTGTTACTAAATACGTTGCAGTTGTTGTTCATTATTCTCGAATAAAGAGATAAATTATTGAGGACTACAAGAACACCTTTTGACTAAGAACGATCAATACTTAGTGCTCCTTTGTACTGCCTTATTCGATAAGCAGTATTGATCTGCAAAGCTTTCAAGAACCACGATAGCTGGAACTGAAGAGCTTAGTTGACTCAGTGTCCATTTACCGTATATAGGAATCCGCACTTTTTCCCTATCGATGCACGGGGCACTAGTCTTGAGCATATAGTCAAATCAGTGACGTAGTTACGTTCGGGTGTTTACTTAGGCCTCATATTTATCTGGCCTCCAAAACATTGTCAGAACATTTTGAAATAGGTTTTGCCTGCCACTCCCCCTCCCCTAACCATTGGCTGTATACTGCCCCCACCCCACACCAACCATTGCCCCCCCCCCCCCCCCACACACACACAAATACGTCGAGCTGCCTGAGTAAGTGATGTTCTCTTCTCCTGCATGTGGGTAGGGTTACTTTCTTGAGTGGATTTTCTGTACAAAATTGCTCCATTTCGTGTTTAATGTTGCGTAAAATTTAGTTCATGGGGCTACTGACTGAACGAATGAGTCGGCTTATTGAGTGGGCGCCTAGCGCAATTTTCCCTTCCATTCGTCGAAGTCTTCGTCACCCCCTCCTTCCCCCTCCCCCCTCCCCACTCCAAACTGACACTGAGGTAAAATAGGTTTCTACACACACTAAGCATCGTCGCGTGTCACGGTGGTTATCTGTAAGTTTATAGTTATTAAAGAGCATAGGCTATACATGGCATATGCTGGGACACATTCATAAAATAATATGTTAATACTTAAACCAGTGTGAAGAGTTCCATGATATTGACAAGGCGAAGATAACTGCACATAACCCTTACTTTACTTCTTGACGACTTTCGCAATAGGAACGAGAAGAGCCGATAGGATCGGAGAATGGTGGTTTTCATCAGAAGCAAACATGATGAGTATCTCTGTCACGCGATCTCTCAAACAAGTTATCTAAGTGCAAAATACTTCAAGGCTATTTTACCGTCCAACCAGTTGCTTCTATTAACACCACAACTAAAGTAACATGGCCATATTTGACAATACCATCCATCGTCTGCCAGACCGCTATCTCATATGATTATTTTTATTATTAAATTATATTTATTAGCACTTAGCCTATTCTAAAAGTAAGCTCTAAGTGCTTAACAAATAAAAGAAACTTCATAACTTAATAAAAGAATATAACAATGAAATGAAATATACGAGACAATATAAACTAAAAACGAAAACTGTATACAATTAAGACGCAAACTAGAGATACTGTAAAATCCAAATAACAAAGAGGAACGTAACAATTCAGAAATAAAAGAAAATAGAAAAACACAACAAGGGGGTAGGACAAAGTTTGCAGAGATCATTAAAAATATGCCTAGAAAAATTAGTATCACGTTTAAAAGAACAAAGAGAAGTATTAAGTTTGATTTGACAGTGGCAGGGGGAGGGGGGGGGGGTTATTAATTCGATCGATCTCCTATTTTAATGAAGGTTTATATATCAGGGGTAAAATATTCACATACACCTTTGTTCAGCTTCCTGGTCGAATCAATACACACCTTTTGTATATATTTTCTAAAGCGTAACACAATTATGTTATTTTGATGTACAAATCATGACGATAATTATGAGGTATATGTCTTACATAATATATCACAGTTTTCTCCTGACCAGCATGGCAAGCAGTCACAAACATTTGACGTTGAGTTGCAGAATCCATTCTCACAGCTGAGAGGTTTTACGCTGCGAAATAGAAATAGTGAACATGGCTATTGTTATCAGTTCTACGGCATATCATGGAAACTTAACAAACATATATATAAATTAAACTGTTCGTATCATAAGGTGATATATATTGTATGAGATGAGTCTTTTGTAGTAAATTGTGTTAAAATTTGGACATAACGGTGTCGGTGCTTGAGAATGCTGAGAACATCTCGGACGAAATGCGGTTTGGCTCTACTAACTTACAGAAAACTTGACCCCTCCGGCAACATGTAGGCAAACGCCATTTTATTTGATAGAAAAAATTGTACGCAAACTTTACATACAAATAAAGGTTGTACAAAAGTTCGTCTCAAACAGCTTATACGCAAACATTCTCACTCACAAAATGGCGAGATGTCATTCAGTGAATTAATATCTATATTGGTGTCATGCGTGGATCTTCATTAAAATCTCGGAGACTAAACCAGTCATAGTCCTAATACAGGAGTAGGTTTGTTCTGTCTGTAATTAATTATAATGCATCCATATATGCAAACCCAGAATTACCTCCACCCCCCCCCCCCTCGTGTTACTGGTTGAAGGTGCTTATGGTATAATATATGTAGGCCTTCTTTGCAGGTTTAGATGCCTATCCCATTCGACGTACCCCCCCCCCCGTCCCCACACAAGACAATTTCACTAACCTCCCCCGTCAGGCATCCTTCCCTCAATGAAAATGTAACAAAAACTTCAACAAGAAGCTCTTACCTTATACATTCTCCATCGTTGCAGTGCGAGGTCACTGGACATTTTTTATGGGAAGAAAATCCCGCCAAAACTGAAAAGAAAGAAATGCAAGTATCCTTAACTCTAGTAGTCCATGCCATAAATGATGTATAAAATCTTGCGGAAAGTACATGTAAATTCTTACACATAAGAACCTTCCTAAAAATTCGCTGACTTTCGTCCAACCAAGAACCTTTACCGATGGTTTACCGGGGAAGGGGGTTCCATGGAGGGGCGTGGCCCTCTCTGCATTCTGAATATCTTTTGTGCGCTAGAGATTAGTTAGAACAATGTAACTTGGATTATACAAGGTAAATATTGGATAATTTTATCATGCGTCGCTCGCGTTCATTCCTTACATTTACCCTGGTTTTCTCATAGGGCCTACACCGCCATTTCGGTGGTTATTTCGACTGTTTAATATATTACCATATAGTGTATGGACCACTGATCTGTACAGTGGTATGGACCACTGATCTGATCAGTGGTATGGACCCACAACTAATACCCTTTCCCCCCGATCATATGTATTGTCATTATAGGAATCGCCCCACAATTAGAGTAGTGCAGGTCCGCATGAGAGGTTAACCATTGTCGGAAAATAGCCCTACTAGTGCCCCACAATGTTGATTTGTTAGGCATTTCTGAGTTATCACCATTTTTGTTACGTTTGGATGTTGAAGAGGAAGAACTACCGATGGTCAAAAATTCTGGAGGATTGAAGGTGATTTAAGGTATTTTAGTAAAACTTGGCTGAAACAAGAAGATTCCGCAGCGACAGCTGGCTGATGGGTTGTGGAGCACTATGATAAACTTTGAGCTCTTCTAGCTCAAAATCTGAACGGTCATGTTGGCAAAAGTTGGATGTTTTATGATAGCCCAAGCCATTAGCGATGTTTTCATGACATGTTCTACCCACCATATACGATGGGTAGAACATGTCATGAAAACATCTATCTATGCTCTATCGGCCTTGGAAAGTGACGAGTTTAGTGTGTAAGTCAACGGGAGCAATAAATTGTGGCGCGGTATACCTATATTATGTATGCTAATGAAATGCTAAGCTTTGAAGTGTTTTTTCTCAGATACAGATCACAGTTGTTTCACATGCCAAATACGCATGCGCAAATTTATTGAAAGACAAGATACTTCAAATTAATTTCTTAGAAAACGTAAACGTCCCTACCAACTAAAAGCAAAGTCAGGCTTAAAGTGGTATCCCTATGACCATTTTGCTGAAATTTGGTTTCAGTTTAAATCATTCATAATGAATAAGAAATGAACCAATAGTAAGGAGAATAGGCATACAACAACAGCAGCAGCAACAACAAGAATAAATTTTTAAGAGCAGTCAAATGTATTTGAATTATTTTTCTTCACACAAACTCCGCAAGTATCTTGGAATTGATAAACATTTCCACCAAAACTATTATAACGAAAATTTTGAAAGATTCCAGAAAAATTAAGTCTGTGCTTCAGCGAACTTTCTAAGAGATAAATAGTACATGGAATGGTATGGTGGTATCAAGTGTTGGCTAACGAGTTTATCGGAGCCGAATTACTTGTTTTTATTGATCTTGGGATATGATACATGGTATGGCATGGTAACTAAAATAATGTTACAATATGGAATGGCGTGGTACGATATATTGTATGCTTGTGTATGACATGGTATACTGTACAATATGGTATGGTATGCCTATATGCAGTGGACAGTGTGGTGTGGTATATAATTATATGGTATGGTATGGTATCGTATATTATTATTATATAGTATGGTTTGGCATATATTGGCATATTATTATATGGTATGGTATAGTATATTATGGCATAGCATTGTATGCTATGGTATAGTATAACATATTATATTACGACACGTTATACTATGTTATGTTATGGCACGGTATGGTTCGGTATGGTATAGTATGGCATGCCGCAATATGGTGTGATACGGTACGTTACGGCAAACACTGGCAAATCTCAATAAGTTTTAAAAAACGGTCATTTATAGACGTGGGATTGGTTAAAGTGATCGAAATACATCGCTGTTTAATATAAAAGATGGGGAGTAGAGCAATAATTCGATCATATAGCCACTAAATAATGACCTTGTGACCCGGATGTCCATTACAGTCATATCTAGCCGACAAACGAAACTACTAGGCCTACGGAATTGCTCAACTATCATGACAATGTGGTAGAATACGTAATTGATCGGTGATATCTACATCACTAACATGGCACTTGTAGCTTTATTCTAAGTGCAACTATTTCTCATCAATACTGAATATGCAATCGATGTAGCTAAGAAATAATTAAACAAAGGGCACGAGATGGAGGTCCAATTTCCACTCCCCTCGCCACCCCCCCCCCCCTTCCCCCACTTCCTCTTCCCACCACGCTAGGCAAGAGTAAGAGGCAACATTCGTTACATCGAAATGAATCATTTAAAGGAAATCAGTAACTATAGTTTAGTATAAATGCAACTCCTGTACGGTCCAATTCTACATCGTGATATGTGACAAGGTATAGGCCTATGTGTTAAGTTGACTACACGATACAACGGCGGGTTGAAGTACATGGAATAGCAAGTTGTACACGAGAAGAGATGAGGGGAATTGATGGAAGGATGTTTTCAATAGCCAAAATAGTTCTGCTGGTAGTTCAAGGCGAGGAGACTTCCTATACACCCCTACCATGCTACAGTCATACTAAAGTACCATAAGCTATATAAACTTAACGATTAAAAACACTTACCACTTGTAAAGTAAAAAACTAAGAATCCAAAAACTGATACAAGTCTTCTCTTCTTCATTTTGATTTATTTGTTTCTTTAATCCTTTCAAAAATGATTACATTTGGATCCCTATATAATTCCGGAGGTTTATCAAACGGGAAGAGAACTGTGTAAAAGTTACAACTTGTTGACACTTTTAGCTTGTCCGAATCCTAAGTTTGACATTCTCGTCTTCAACACTGAGAAGTCTTGCAGATGTGGGCCAAAGTGCTTGTGCAGTTCTACTAAAATCGATGATTTTAAAATCAATAATGAGGCAGTTACAATCGCTTTTAAAACTTTATACTTCTATATTTATATTTATTGATAATTGACAAAAGAAAATTTAATATTGACACCAAAAACTAATTAGATCATGTAGGTCTGTTGCTATAGGTTACTTCAATATCAGGCAATTTGGATGATATATAATATTCGTGATGGTTTCGTAAAGAACACGTTCAGAAAAAAAAGCCGAGTTGAAATAAGTCGATCGCCTAATGTCTTTGAATCGATTACACAAATGCTTTGTTTGGAGAAGGGTTCGCCCGTATTGGCATGACGCCCTCAAATCCATACACTGTAAGCCATGGCACAATGTATTACGAGTCACGCCAAGGACCACATCTACCAAGCTACATTGACATGGACTTTGGCAAGCTACTCGTGGATCTGACTATACCCCCCCCCCTGCTACCCCTCTCCCCGACCCAACTGGTGTTCATTGGCTTCAATGCAATTATTTACAAGTGACCGAATGCGTTTCATGATAGAAACGTTTCATTTTTGTCGTTATTTGTTACGCCCAAAAAGAAGCAGATATATCAGGCATATTGACTAACATATATAGGCGTAGGAGGCGGGAGGGGGGGGGCTGCAGCCCCCCCAACCAAATATTTTTGTGAAAATTCGGGCAATATGCTGAGAATTTTTCGGAATGAAAGAAAATAAATTGTAATGATGTAGCTAAATCTAATTAATAGTTTTAAAAAATATCTCATTGGTAATTAAAAGAAAGTTCTAAGCTTGCCCGACTAATTCGCCATTACTAATGTAAAAGCCTATATAATATGTAGATGACCATGTTTAATGCGCGCAGAGCGCGGGAAAAATTGTGGTTATATTTTTCGGCCAAGTCGTTACAGCCCCCCCCCCCCCCTACCCCTCCAATTCAAATTGGGCTCCTACGCCTATGCGAAAATATTCCGAGCAGAAACGATAACAGAGGGAGCATGTACGATTTTATCCAATCACAGGTCGACAGACATACGGTTCTGACCAATTACACAGTAAGAGCTTTCTGGCAAGACTAGCTCTTCTTCAGTGCATTGTCACTGAAAGTATGACAAAGAGTAGCAGGAATTGAAACTATGTATATTAGAAGAAGAGTGTCGACATTGCGGTGAAGTCAATACGACTTACTGATTTCTGCTTGATTAGCAGAAGTTTTTGGAAAATCGGGTTATTTTAATCCGATTCCGTGGTAACTTCATTGGAATTGTTTTGACCATATCTGCAGGACGGCAGGTCATTTCTGAAGTTTAATCCAAATGGTGCCGAGGTCTTAAGGTTTAGTTCCCAGAAATTTCCTTTTCCTTTTCTAGACTTGTCTGTCCAAGAATGGCAATAACACGTAAATTCTCAATCGAATGATTTGGGAAGATTGACGTGATTTGCAACAGGTTGATTGATCTTTTTTGTTTTGATCGCCGATCTATGATGAGTCATTCTCATTCTAATCGTGTTTTTCGACTCTCCAACGTATTGTAAGTTGGGAATATTGCCGTAGATGAGGTAAATGACATTTTTAGATAGGCAGTTTACATTCTGCCGGATTCCGAACGTGCGTGTAGTTTGTTAGCTCTGAAAGGCCCCTTAGAATCGCCTTAAGTTTTTTTTATACAAATTTGTGTACAGGGCGATAATCTTGTATTTTTTGTTTTGTTTGTTCCTGAAAAGATACCCGAACTAGAATGACTCGTAGGTTTCTGGGTCTTGTAAATGGGGTTCTGAGAAGACTGATTTCAGATGACGTTCGGTGCTTTGAAGTATGTGAAAATTTTTCTGAATGATATTTGCCAGTGGTGGGAGACCAGGGTGGAATTCAGTAACCAATGGTACCCTTTTGGAACTGGTTCGACGAATTTGTATGTCAATGTTTCGGTGCGGGGTTTGCTTTTGGCCTTTTTGATGGTACATATATACACGCACACACAATGCAATGGCAGTCTGCTATATATCGGTACAGCTAAATCGTTGCCAGTTATACTTAGATTGAAAGCCTGCCCTCCCAAAAAATGTCAAACTTCAAACTACATCAACGTTATTACATGGCACATTGACGTGTAGGTGAATGCACAGATGTATTATATGCACTCGGTCATCATTTGAAACGAAAGAGTAATTTGCAGTTCAGCTTCACTAACATCATGAACACCAGCCAATTCGTTATTATATCACGATAGGGTTATAATAAGGCGACTTGTGGTTAAGATGTACAGATTTGTTCGGACTAGATTACCTTTAATTCCCTTGAGATTACCTATAATACCTCCTATCGTCCTGAAAGAGTTCAATGTAAGCGGTTCTTGTTAAGGTCAGAAGAACCAGGAAGTTAACCAAACGTACACTCACTGTATGTGTGTGTGCACACCAGTGGTGGGTGGCTAGTGACTAATTCTGAAGCCACACCGTGAAATCCAGGTATGCCATAGTCAGAAATAACAAACCGTGGGCTTTTGTTAGAAAAAATTTCTTTGAGCCAAAAAGCTTATCCTAGCAGGAAGTGAATCAACATTCTCACTTGTTGCAGGAGACAACGAAGAAGCAGTTTGGATTTGTGTCAGAATGCAGTAAACTCGTCACTGTTTAAGTTTCCTGCATTGGCATTTAAACTGTGTAGTCTCTGTCGCGTAACTTTCAACTTGTGCTTCTCTAATCCAAAGTCAACGGCATTGACAAGACACACTTGAGTGACTTCCATAACGTAAGTAATATTTATTTGACCTCGTTATGAGTCTGTCTTAGTGTGCGTGTATGTATGAGTGTATGTGTGTGTGAACTTAAATACTACACTACAGCCTATTAGGATCTTTCACTCATTAACTTCTACAACCGCATAATGCATTGTGGCATGCTGTAGGGCATGCGGTAATGTATTGTATACGCAAATTGCCCTACTGCAAATATTTATATACCGTAAAGCGTTGTAATTTTGACTGCTATCACTAAACTAGAGCACCGACAGTGCTAAACTCACAAGCATCGTCTGTGTATGTACGTACTCTTGAGGGTAAAAACCTTTCTAATCAATAAGAGGGGGTTCAAATTCGATTATGCCCCCCCCCCTCTCCTATTTTGTTCAAAATTATGGTTTCAGTCATGATTGGACTCCCTATGGTGGATCCATGCAAACAATAATTCTGCCCCTCCAAATACACAATATGCCCCTCAAAATTTGGCAAGCTGGCTACGGGCCCGGATGCAACAAGTTGAATAAATGAATGCAGTTTCTATGGCGTATAACATCGATACTGAAAATCTCATAGCGTTAAGCACCCCTCTCCAAAAATAAGAATAAATACATTAAAAAAATCGTAAATAACTTCACTACAAAGAACCTATATCAATATTGCTTAGAAGCAATGTATTTTATGTCAAGTTCCACGAAAGGGTCGAGTGGTGGTGTTGGGCGACGGTTCGCAAACTACGAAGCGAGTCCCAAAATGTGCGGTGCTGACGTCGTAAATTTAGTCTTCATTTTGTCGGAGCTAGCTGACGGAGAACGATTAAGTCATTATAATTTAACGTCAAGTCAGTAGTACTCAGGTCCTAGCTAGCTCTCTAGAATTCCGAGCAGCGATCCCCAGGGTGGTGCTTCTGGTGGGTCGTGAATTCGTGATTCAGTCCTCCATCCTGCCGTGGGCCTAAAAGTTTGCGGACCGCTGGTGTAGGGCAAAATGCGTGTGTTCAAACCCATTGCTTTTTGTCGACGTTCTTTTGGGAGTGACCACATACAGTCCTACTTCTATCAGTACAGACGTTAGTTAATTTTAATAGTCCCTATAGGGTGTTAGACTGTTCCCATTTCACGTGGGAAACGTCTGTGTTTGGACGTGGGGGTGCGGTGACGGGTGGGGTTGGGGTGGGGGATATGTATAGTGGAGAGGGTTATGTATAGGAGAACGAAAATCTGATAGGATGTGTGCCTGCCGATGGGAAGGGAGGGTGGGGAGGGGATGAAAGTTCAGTATCAACTGAATCCATCCATTCATCCACCCTTCCATCTGTCCATCCATCCATCCATCCATCCATCCATCCATCCATCCATCCATCCATCCATCCATCCATCCATCCATCCATCCATCCATCCATCCATCCATCCATCCATCCATCCATCTGAAGTGCCTCCAAAACTAGTGTCCATACACAGACAATGTGTGAGAAAAGCGTAAAGTTAGCACACCAGTCATAGATAATTCGAGTCCATCTTGAACAAAACCCCGTTATGATGACCTCAATGGACACAGAATAAGACTTTCAGAGGTGCGAAGTTTCACACTAATCGTATTATGAACTGTTCATCGTGTCAACCACAACTATGAAGGGAGTATAACCGGATAAACTTTTGCAAGTACCACCCTAAACTCCATCTTTACCACCAAACATACAGGGGGGGGGGAGGGTGGGGAAAGAAAAAAAGAAGGAAAAAGCACACGTACCCAAACCAAGAAAACCTTCCTAAGGTTAACCCTATTCATTCCAATCTTCTGCAAAACAGGTCATGTGACCCGACTATATCATGAATTATTCAAGATTGTTCAAGATAAAGAAAAAAATAAAGAAAAAAATAAAGAAAGCTTAGTAATATGTGATCTGCGACCGAATCGTCTCATTTGTGTTTTGTCTTTGTCAAAGCATTTGAAATTCCCATATATGATTTTTTTTCTCTGTTTTTTTTCTTTCTTACTCGCATTTGTAAAATTGATTGATGTTTTTAAATTGTTTCCCTATTTGCTTGGTATGATGATATTTCACTTTCTTGAGGATGTCACTTCATATTAGTCATCATACCAAACCCCCGATACTTGTCAACTCATTCAGAGGTTAACAGACGCGGACGGTACTTTATCTTCAAAAAAACATGTAAAACAATACAAACAATCGTTACATTTGGTTCGTAAAGTGTTCCGAGTCAATTATATCTGTATGTATCGAATTTGAAGGAACAATAGGTACTTTGACAATATGTGCAGTACGTTGCAAGTTAGCCTTAAAGGGAAAACAAAAGCAAAATGAATAATTAACAACAACAACGAAACCTATTTATGACAGAAAAATTGCGCGATCAACCGGGCACAACAGAGAGATAGCTTTTCACAAACTCACGAAAGTACTTATACATCTTTCTAGAAAAGAAAACATAAGTAGAAACTACAGCATGAAATGTTTCCCGAAAGATAATGAGGACGGTATTGAAGAACTTAGCACGCATAGACTCCGGATGTGTGACCTGATTAATTCACTTTGGCTTCGGCTTTGAGTACAACGTTTCTGTATGCTGCCGTGTTGGACGAGAATCTAACCGTAAGAGCCTCCGCGTTATATGGTCATTGCCGACATTGCAATACGCCACCCCCACCCCCCGCCCCTCACAACTTTGCATAGTCGGTAAGAGCGACGCAAAATGCATGATACCCTCTCATTATTTATGTACCAATCGGTCTCAGCCAGTTGAGAGAATTTCCTCATGCTAATAAAAGTCTGTACTGTCCTCCCATATCACGCTTCAAAGCACTCCTACTGGTAGTACAGTTACAAACCTTTATCTAATACAAGCAGGAAATTGAATATACTGCTCATTCTGCCAGTACAAGTGCTTTGGAGCATGACGTTTATGTACAGTATATAAAAATTGTCCTAGCTGGATGATCCTAACATGATGTAAGATGATCCTAATATGCATGCAAAAAGAGGGACGGAGTTGCAACTGTAACACACAAACACACTCCGTTTGGTCAACACTTTTAACAAACCTACATATTTTTTTTCAGAACAATCGATCAACACTAAGATACTCCCTTAAATTGTATTAGTCTCATGTGAATTTTCATCAGCCGGTGATTTATGAATTTGGTCGGAATACATGCACTTTCCCAGATATTCTCAAGCGAAAAGCAAACTGGTCTCGCCTTCACCGTCAGTCGTAGGAAATACGGTCGTTTTTTTTTTTTAGTTTTAAAAGTATTTATTAACCTTTCATTCAAACTTAATGATATAGTCTACATATTTCATCTAACCATTTGATCCTCCTTTAAAAGCCGTCCGTAAAGGTTCATGGCCTTCCAAAATCCGTCGTAGGAATGTGGACACCCCCCCCCCCGCCGCCCCAACTGTAATCAACTATAAAGTTGTGATTAAGTATACCCAAAAAATATAAAAATCAAATCAGGAAAAAATGCTTTACAAGAAAGTTTTCACATATTAAGCTTAATAAGTATAAGTCGTACATTTTCGGTGTTTTATTGATTTATTTCTTATGATTATTATTGTTATTATTATTATTATTATTATTATGTGAGGCGAAAGGAATATAACATCCCAGTAACTCTGTCGAGGTGTGAAACGTGATTGTATAACGAGCGCACTTAATGTATAATGAAATGTTCCAAAATCAAGTCACTACCTCGCAAACATGACGCATTGGTGGTATGATAGATTCATGGCAACAACATCACGAAAGAAAGGTTTTCCTGTTCGGAAAATTGTGAAACAAGACTCCGAAAAAAAAACCGCGCAAAATGTATGTTTGTTTTAATCCTATGTAGACTACTTTCAAATACCACTAGCCTATCATTTCAATAGTATACCCATTCCGGTACATGGCAGTACCATTTGTTTAACGACGGGTTGTTTGACGCAAGCGCGGAGATAAACAATGTATATTGCTTATGCTGCCCTTTTCCGTCGTAACATTAGCTCATGCGATTATAACAACTTGCTCAGGGAATATCCCTATCTGCGGATGCTTGGTAAAGAGCATAACTTCCTATCCAAATATATTATAACATTAACAGCTGTTGAATGTCACCTAGGCTATATGGTCGACAAAATATGTTCTATTTTAAGCAAAAGTGTATGGCACTGGAAGTGGAGGGAGAAAGGTGATATGTCTCGTCCAGGGGAGGTTCTAAGAGGTACCCCTTATAGACTCCTCACCTGGACGAATGAGAAATTTTGGTAAAGTGGAAAGATGCTTCGATGCGAAATGGTGCTATGTTTTGCAACTTTTGAATCAATTTGGAAGATATTTCCAACTGTTTAAGTTTTACCGCATGCACATGCATGTTATAAGTATATTTATGTATACTGTGCACTATAGGAGGTTTTGTAATATTTTCTGCTAGTGACCCAGCCCCCCCCCCCCCCACCCACACCTATACAAAGATGATGCTGAGCTTCATGCCTCTTATCACGAAACGGGACTGGTGAGCAGGTAGAATATGTAAGCAGTGAAACACGAACTGGTGAGAGGCGGGGGAGGGGGGGGGGGCGTGATGGGGCAGATCATTATTTGAATTGTCGGACCTTAATGGTTTACTTGATTATTTTTAACGAAACAAAAACTTATCTTAAACATATACGAGTGCGTATACAACTATAATGGCAAAAAGGATATAGATAAAGGGAAGAGTCTGTTTTCGTTATTGTTATAGCCTCTTATTGTTATAGCCTCTTTAACATTCCTGTGTGATTTTATATAAACAACAATAGATGTTAACAATTCGTTCAATATTGTCGTATTTCCTTGTCAGGATAAGCTTTGTATAGTTTAACGTGAGTTTTTGTTGCAACTATACAATAGGCGTTAAAGGGAGATGATACCCATATAGTCTAGTCTGCGTTATGTTATATAGCCTAAACAGAAATGCTAGAGCATATGCTAGACGTTACCTTTGTTTTAATAATTCATGTGACCAGCCGGCTTCATTTATTTTCATCTATACCACGTATATGACAATACTAAAAAGAGCATGTTGCACATGCACCACATGGGAGTATAGTAGTTGTGTGGCGAAAAGTATATATGTGATGCAATAGAGAGCAGATTCACTTGGTCATTATTGATACCGGCCCCGGGGCTGTAACCCCCTGACCCCTCTGCGTCCCTCTCGTCAGGACAGGCTATATGCCGATGGTATTAAAAATGAAACTATCGAGAACAAAGTGTCTATGCGTGTGAGACGAATAGGCTATTATACAAATAATGAATGGTTTCCATTCGTGCAATAGTGCAAATATTTCATGAGTTGAAAGAACAAATTACATCTTTCAACGAATGAAATATTTGCACTATTGCACGAATGGAAACCATTCATTATTTGTTTTATACAACATATTATATTAAGATGGGTAAAATGCACTCATGCAACAGATTGTTTTGAACAGACAGGTTTCTCTGCTCTCTTAACCATTGCAAAAAGTGCTACCAAAAAAGTATAACCCATGGTTCTATTTCATAGAGTGGAATAGAGCGGATTTTGCATGCAATCAACGAGCAATTGACCAATCAAATGACCAGAATACAATTAGGTGTTGTATAAATACTTATAAATCATGCTGTGTCGGGCCACAAGAAATGGTACTCCAGGACAAATGTGAAAGGGTGACTGACACCAATATCCGTTTTGTTGAGTTACAGAAACGAAGATTCGGGCAAATAACAACGGCTAAGATAGACAAAGACGTTGAGAAACTTGGGGTGATACAATTACGAAGATTATGGACCTGTAGGGTAGCATACGCCCATTAAAAGCCCCATTGACTTACACACTAAATCACAAAAGTAATGTGGTCTTTAAGTCTAGATAGAAGTTCTCATTAGCTAAACGCTACCCATCACAGGATAGCTGACAAGTTGGCCTTTCAATTTTCCGTATCATGACCATGCAAATTTTTTGGCTATCCGAGCCTGAAGTTTTCGTCACTTGTAAACAAACCTCTTCACTCAGTGCTAAACAATTTTCGTACGCTGCTCCTTGGAGGCTAAACGGGGTCTAAAAATTGCCTCAATTGACACAATTTTTGCACCACATGTACTTCCATTCATGCTCTTCAACGTGCAAGCCAAAAGACACCAGATCCTGATTGATAACGTATCAAAAAAAGATGTTTTCTACTGCATTTTGGCACTTTTCCTGAACATCCGGGCGGATTGATATAGAATCTTATGCCACCGTATAGAGCTGGCCGGTCACTACGGGAGTAAAGTGCTGAACCGGTTACCGATTCACTAGACACATTAGAGCGAGTGTTCGGGTTGTGGGGAGACAGGCAAGCTCGTCCATCGTTAATATCCAGATTCGATAAGTTTAGGAATAACTGGGTCATATTGTGAACACTCAATTGTTCAACGTGTAATTTTTCATGCGACCTTACCATTTGCATTGTGGGAAACGAACTCAATGAAACACTCAAATATAATAGATGTAGAACTGGTAAACAATGATGCATAATCGTAGGCATTCTGGGTGAAATGTGGATTTAATTACTTTCTTCCTATTCTTGTGAAATTGAATATTTGTCACAGTTTGCACCAAAAGGTGAACTTGAAGCGAACAGATGTGACGTCTAATATAGTCAGCACGCTGACATAACATATTTTGTGTTTTGTTTTATTTCTTCACCCTATTTTATGTTGACATATGTACATGAAATACTCAACTTTATGTTATTAAGTATATTAGTTGAATATGCAACAGAATGTGATATATCACATTCTGTTGCATATTCAGTCATGTTGCATATTCAGTCTATATATAGTCATGTTCTGCCGCATGTCATCCCTGAAAGCCCTGAAGAAATACAAAACAGTTTTTGTCAATGTTTATGTATTACAATTGCTATACATTACGGTAATTATGTAAGAACATTCTACGTTTTCGAATGGTAACTTGCAAGTCTCTATTTAATTTCATATTCTAATGATTTTGAATCACATTAATCAAGCTACTGAAGTAGTCTATATATTAATAATTACACAGGTGTTATAAGACGCTCACGCAATGTTAAGACTCGTCATTAATAACATGTGAGAATACACATATTGGCATCTGGGCCCTCATTCTCTACTTGAAATTATCTCTGTTAATGATGTGTAAAACCCTTCACACACTGATAAAAATGATAAACCAGCCGTTTGTTTTCTAGACAGGTAAATAAGACACGTATAGAGCGAGATGATATGATTAATTACGGAAAAGAAATTGTTTTAATGTTCCTGGTTTTTGTTGACGATATGAGATAGAAGATCATGAGGAAGTGAAGCGTGTGTTTGATGTCTGAATTTGTTTGTTAAGGAAGTATAAATATTTATATAAATATTTAGAAGTATAAATAAGACAACTATTTGATGCCAAATAAAAAGCTATCGAAAATGTGATCATTCGAATACCATATATATGCAGTATAGGCATATATACCCAAATTGTCTATGGTCGTCGATTGATCAAGAAACTCCTTGGCTTGACTCGACAAGTTCGTGTTCATATAATTAACATATAAATGAAATTGGTTGTTTGACTCTTAGCTGCATTAATATATATAGTGTATGTTCTTTGTTATAT
>JAIPMN010009459.1:10527-35559 GCA_020650975.1 Apostichopus californicus | reverse complement strand
TTTTGTTGCATACCTGATTAATCAAGAGGTATGGTAACCCAAAGAAACAGTTTGCCAATATCCTCAGTGCTACACAGGGAATTTCATTGGGAATAAAAACTGCTAGATATGCTACCATAGCCCCAACATCTTTAAATGTATGACAATGTTGGGCATATCTTTGACAGGTTTTGAATATCTATTTGCACAGCCTTCAAAATTTTGAGACAATCTTTTTGGTTGCAAGTTTTTATAACCATAACCAATAAGCAAGGCAGCCTGCACTGAATCTTGTTTGACTCACTTCAACATCCCCTTAATTTGTCTGAATAGGCATGACTCACTATTGATCTTTTGCATTCAAAGAAGGCTGTTTGAAGAGCTCTGCAATGCTGGTCTACTCTGGTTCCTCGCTGTAAACATTCTTTTGGAGTCTTCTTATCCTAGTGAAGAGAATGAAACTTTAACTGCTGTTAAAAAATACACTTTTTTTCCTGTTAATGTTGACATGCTTGTAAACCTCCTCGTAAACTGAAACTGTAGCAAAGCGTAAAGAGCAAGGAGGATGGGGGGGGGAGGGGGGGGGATCATTGCAAATTTCCTGCTCATAGTAGGCTTGATAGAGTGAGTTAATTATAGGTAGGTTTTCTACAAGAAGATACATCAGTTCAGGAAGGAATCGATGGATAGAAGAAATTACTAACAAATTTGACACAATCACTCTCCAAGAGACAAATCTTGAGGTCTTCCTTCAGACCTTCACATGGTCGTTTTGTCACAGGTTTGTCTTCGTAATATTTAGGCATTATGAGGCACTTTGCTGTGTAGGAGAGAAAAATGGCAGGCACACATTACTGAGCTACATAGGTTTCAACGAAGGAACAAAACATGGAAGGTTTATAGGGCCTACAATTAAAAGTTCTAAGTTATCCTTCCCCTTTCTCATCTTATAGGCTACTAGGCCTGATATAGTTATAACTTAGTTATATGTAGGCTATATGCCTAGGTTAAAATGAATGTAACCTTCATTAACTAGTTTAATATTATTGATAGGCATCGCCTATACTACTTCATATTTAACACCATGTATGAAAACCTCAGACGTATTACTTTCCTATATGAATAGGTACTAGGTTGGTCATAGGTTAACATACTTTTGATCGCCGTACATATTTCATTTGCTATATTGTAGCGTAAATATCGCGGAAGTCATCTATTTCTATGCCTAGTATTGTACTTTGTAAATTAAGTACAACTGACAGTTAGTATTAGTATATAAAAACACTGACTTACTTTAGCTATAATTTGTATATTGCTATTGAAGAAAATAGGCCGCTTCAATACATAATATATATGTCGTAGCGATGAAAATGAAATAAATAATCATATGATTATTAATTTATTGAAATCAATTATGATATCATCACGAATGTAATGTGAGAAGTGTAAGTAAGCGGTCCTGTCCAGCACCAACCTTCGCACATATGTCAGCATGCGTATACTGTACGATATGACATATATTTTGGAATTGTATCCGGTATACTATTAGTACTGTAGTACCGTCTCAATCAACATGATGATCACTCGCTCTATAGTATGATTGCATACGACAGTCGTTCGCTACGACTGAATTTTGCGGAAGAGGGAGGAGGCGCACCAGATAAATCAAGTAAACGAATCCCGCTGGAAGATAAAAATATCGAATCGTTACTCAGATTTCCCAATTTCGATTTAAAGTAAATATATATTGTTATTGGGTTCATTCCTTTTTGGTTGTAGCGTAGGACAGAATTCATTGTTCAATGTTTACTATTGAGTATTGTACTTTATCTTTATACTTTTCTCAGTCACTGTGGCCACAGTAGCCCAGTGTACAGTAAGTTAGGAGTAGGCTAATGACCCTAAATTAATAACATCGTTAATGCTATTGAAGTCTAGGGATTCACTGAAGGTAACGGGGTACCGTAGCAAGTGTACTTTTGACAATTTCAATATAATAAGTGATTCCAGTTGTCCGTGGTCAATCAGTCAGTATGACACAGTTAGTAACTGCAGATACATTATTAGCACAATATCACAATAACTGAATTAGGTCATTTGCCAAGTTGGGCCTCAATAGAACAATACTACTAGTACTAGGCATACCTCTAAATGGTTTTTAAGATCTGCTTTAGTGGCTCTAATTATAGCACGCTATAGCTAGGATAGTTTTGTTATTACGTAATGGACCTGCCACGGTCGTAAATCCACCTCAGGCTCTACAATTAGCCTGCATAGCTTCTTACCACCAATACTAGGCTTTGTGTAAACACTGTGTGGAAATATGTTCATGTCCACAGTGTAGTTAATCATACAGCATTCACACAAAGACCCTCATACAAGAAAAAATTTGTGGCAGGCATTGCAGACTAATTGGAAAAAAGAGGTCTGTTACCAAGGCCGGTCTATTACGAAATCTCAAGAAACTTTTCCATGATGCTAGCGTGCTATAGTTGGGGTCTATACAGTGCAGACCAAGGCTTTAAGTTTGGCCAGTAGGCCTTAGTTTGATGTGATCACATATATCATGCACACATCTGTACCTAAAGGTTCAAATACATTGATTCACCACTTCTGTCAATTCAGTACCCTTGAGGTTTTTACTCATGAATGCAAGGTGGCAAACCAAATAGGACATAGCCAGTGATAGCTTCACGCAGCCTAAATCTCTTTTGCCAAAGTTGGTCTTACTGTACATGGATGCAGACTTTCATGATTGATAACATGTCCATCAATATTAAGTGATTGCCTGCCGTAACGGCGCCAGGTGATACAGAGACATTAAGTTCAAAAGTTCAGCTTTGTCTAGTTTAGTTTTCAGACGATTGTTGGACATCCAGTGACTGATATGCATGATGCAATTTTGCATTTTTTCAACTGCTGATTGACAGCTTAACAGCTTGGCTATATCATAACCACTGTACAACCGTATATCATCGCCATAATGGTGGTAGCAAATGTCATAGCGTTAAAAGATGTCTGGCAGGGGTCAAGAGTGAGAAGATTTACTGGGCCAAGAACAGATCCTTGTGGAACCCCACAACGAATGTGCCCAGTGTTCTATAGCCTCCCGTTAACAAAAAACACATTGCAAACAGTGTTCAGGCAGGATATGAACAAATCATATGCCAAACCCAAGTTATATCAATAGACGTCTTCAATACGTCTAACAAGGTCTTTCCATGGTTGACAACTCGACAGTATCAAACGCTGCGCTGGGATCAAGTAGCATCGAAAAAAACGGCTGTGTACCAGTCTAGGAAACACACCTAGTGGTATATTCTAACCAAACCGGTTTTAGTGAAGTGTTGGGCTTTGTAGACAGACTGAGAAACCTCATGAAGGCATACAGCTCTGGCGAGTTACATGAGGAATAAGTGAGATATAAATGCTCACCGGCAGAGGTGTCAGCCTTTTCCTGCAATACTGTAAAGTGCTGTTACCCTATTGGTGACATTGCAAGCACACCTGGTGGTGAAGTATAAAACAAGCAACCTTTACTAGACTAATGGCCTTCCCTAGCATCATCAGAATCATTGCTGTGATTACCTTTGCTGCCGTACATTTCTGAATATGTAATATATCTTGTGAACTTATGTTAAAGAACAAGTTTGCTATTTGGCATGTCACATCTCTATTTTATTTTCATTACCCAATGTATAGTTTTCCCCCCCAGATTTGTTGATTATGCTGTGATACTAACTGGTCAGATTCTGAGACGTGACTGCATAAGAACAAGATGAAGTTTAATCTAAAAGAATTGGAGAGCCTAGCCATCCAACCAAAGGAGGTCTACACCAAGGAGGGTCAGTTGTATGTCAGGACTATATCACACAGTACATGGAGGAAGAAACCGAAAACAGACCGTAAGATATTAACTATCAGCCTTTCAAACCATACATGTTTGTATCTTTTTGTGTGTTTTGTGAAGTGCAGAGAGCTGAGAGTGAGGGGAGGGGAGGGGGGGTGGGTAGGCAGAGGGAGAATGGTTGTGGAGGTGTTGTGTTGTTGCTGGCACATACCGTACAGTAGGGTAGTAAACGTTTGCTTTCAGTCTCATATGAATGTGAGATTTGTGCATGCTTCCACCAGCATGCCTGCATGGACTATTGTGTTTTTGCCAGTGTGGGGAATGTGGAGAGGAGGTTGGCATGGGTAGGGAGTACATATGCTTATCTGCCAGCTATCATTCATACAGTCTTAACTTTGATCACTTTTCTATGTAATCCCATTGTGCACAGATTTTTCAAGAAGATTGTAATTGGTATATTCTGCAGTGTAAGCAGATACTTATAAACATTACTTTACCGTGAGCAAACAAGTTTTAAATAATGCACATGCTAGGAGAAAACTTATACTGTACCATTAATCAGAAACAAAACACACGAACACACATACACACACACAGTAAACAACAAAGAGAAAAGACAGACAGTAAGAAAGCGAAAAAACACAGATATGGTATAAGAAATGCAGCACAGATAAGAAACAGTGACCAATGTTTCTCATTGCAAATGGTATCATATTTATTTACCCTCATGAAATACATGAAATCTTACTAATATTATTGCAGATTTAAGAACCAGTGATAAGAAAGGAATAAATGTTAAAATAAAGGAATAAAATTGCCCTAACAGAGAATTTTCAGCATTTCTACAAAGTTGAGATCTATGTACAGCCGTATTGAAATGCTCCTTTTGTCCCTATCCTACAGTATCGAAAGTTAATAGGGTTTTATTCGATATGTACACTTTTGCATTTTGCTATACACATTAATATTGAAAATGAGAAGATTTATTATGTAAGTCAGACTGATGCTGGTCCACCCCCATCGTTACTCCCAAGTTAGGATATTACGGTGTTTACTTTATGCACTACACCTGTCTCTACCGTCACGTTACAATATGCACAACTTTTATCCTGACCCATCACTTCTTGTACATATAGTTTATAAATATTGTGCCAGTTATCTGCTAGCATAGCTTTTTTGCCTTATAGTTATTATGACTTACGAGGGAGAGATCTAGCTAACAGTTTTCGCTTATGGTCAACCTCATATGAGCCTGAGCCACTCATTAGTCATCATAATCTTCTTGTAAATGGAAAGTGAAAGGCTGACCTCTTTGTTCTTCAGATGACACAGTTCACTTTAAATTGCAATAACAATTTGTAGGCTGCATGTTTCAAACGAAGGTAGAATTAGTCCTTTTCAAAATATCAAATGGAATAGAAACTAAAATGTTCCTAATAAGAATATTTATTCAGTTATTGTTAAAGGAATTCAAATGTAAAGCTTTTAATGTCATTAAGTGATTACTTAATGAGTGCAAGCAGGAAACCTTTTGTTATTTTCAGGAGGTCAGTTGTTCTTTTGACGTCAACATACGTAGGTTAAAGTCTGAAAACCTTTTAATTATATTACAAGATATCTCCAAGTTTAGTAAATCTTAGATGAACTTGCTGTAGTACTGTATGTATAATGAGATCTGTGAATCCAATTAATGCAAGAACCTTGCTATTCCATTGGAGTCAAAAAATGGTCAAACTTTAAAATCTTGTGTGCGTATGGTATGTCAGTATTTTATGTTCCAAAACATGGCCTGTTTGGATATCTGGTTATTTATTGAGTTTAGGAATCAAATTTGTAACAGATATATGTGCTTAATATATTATATAAGTTAATTCAAGCTATGTGATCTGTTGCATGTTTTCCCATTGGGTTTTGTGTGGCATCTGAGGACCAACAGTACTTATACTGTAAGTAGTCAAGCCACGTTCCTCGATAAGCCATTGATGTTGTTTATTAAACAGTTAGTTCTCAAAAATGAGAAGTACAGTTAGTGGATGTAGACTTCATCCATTGAAGCTTAAATTTTTAATTATCTGTAACATACCAACATTAATTTGTGACTGTACTCTACATATAAGGGTTTTTCTTGTTCAGTTTCTTCAAGGTCATTTCCAGAAATCATTATTTATCACCTAACAACTTTGTCTTGTTGACAAAATTGCTTAAAAGTTCTTCACCGTTATAGGTATTTGCATTTGAATAATATGTGATATAGTACATTTCCTATACTAACAGACATATAGTCCTTGGTCATAGTGGGCCTATTATTAGTAGCCCTGCAGACTGTACTGTATTTGCATAAATTTGCATAATATGTGATATATCATTTCCTATACTAACGTTGAAATACTGTACAGTCCTTGGCCATAGTGGGCCTATTATTAGTAGCCCTGCAGACTATGCTGATACCGTTGGTATTCGTTATCATACTTTCATGCGCAATCGACCGCTTTCATACATATTTACTGCGGACATGGAACCAGCAACATTTGCAAGACTATAATGTATAGGTAGGAACCTTGAACCACTTTTTCCTACAGTATATATGTATGTTTACAAAGCATTTGAATGTTTTGAACTAGATACACATTTATGCTGAAAATCTAATACCCCTGGCGCTAAACCTAGGCTACTACCTAGTTTGCCTACTGTACTTACAGTAGCAGAACTTGAATGATTTCTTCGTTACCATGCAGTAACTTATAATTTGTTATGTGGATACATAAGTCTTTGCCAAACTTCATAAGCCCTAATGTTGTTATGATACAGTAGAAATACACGCCCATACCGTTCATTGGGAGAAACTTATTTTGAAGATTTCACTCAAAATCCTATCCTCCTTTAGAGGTTAGCAAAAGAGAAAAAAAGGTAAGGAAAATGGGAATAAGAAGATATGAAAGGGAAAACAATTCTTGCAGTGTTCATTTCATGGTTGTGAGTCCATTGATGCTAAACACAAGGATTTGAAGGAATAAACAAGACAGTCCAACAGAAATGTTTAACAAGTTTACATCATACCTTGCTTCATATAAATTATAGCTGTTGTTACCATTTACATAGTTAAAGATATGATCTAGGCTGGTTAATTGTTCTTCTCAATAATTTCTATAAAAACATGTAAATTCTGTAAGAGAAGGCAATGTTGTTGTGATACCATGACTACAAAACACATCTGAGTACATAAATTTTCAATGGATTGTAAATTATTCTAGTTTTCAAGTTTGTTCATGCGGAACACAACATACTTCCTTTTCCATTTAAAGACCTGTAAGATAAATTAAGCAAAATTTAGAGTTTAAATAGCAGAATTTAGCTCTTAGCAGATGGTTTTGGGTGTAACACTTGTAGCCTGCTGCTTGGATGGTATTAAGTACATTTATATTTTGCCCAATATACAAATGTTCTTTAAAAAAATTTATGAAATTATTTTTCGTGACCTCATTAGAGATGGTTTGCACTATCTCTTTAATGCCACTCGCATTGAGTGCGTGTGTCATATTTTGAGGAAATACCACTTTCTCTATTGACATTCCATATTCATGGAAGAGTTCAACTACAGGATAGTGTACACAACACTACAGAGTGTGCAACTATATTGTGCAACTATAGCATTATTAAAGACGAGCTCTGTCAATGTGCCGTCTTAGTATTTCCTTAATGACTCAGTTGGCTAAACCTTGAGAGTGTGTTACATCTGTAGAGGTTATATTAAACCTTATCATTGGTGTCAGTGGGATTTAGGATTCAGTCTTAAATCTGTTTTTGCTCCGTTCCAGGAAGGATTTTGTTTTTGTCCTATGACATTCAGTTGGAATGAGGGTAATGTACAGTAACGTTTTTTAAGTAATTATCAAAAACATTGATTTATTTATGTACACAGACTTTGATGATGTTGCGCAGTAGGCACAAAAAATTGTAAAATGTTTCTGTTGTAGTTCAGTGACTTAAGTTGCGTCAGTAGCAAAGGACGATAAAGAAATAGACATTAAAAGAGTTGTGTGACAGGAGTCCTTGGGAATAATGTGCTCGGTTTATTAATGTGTATCATTTATTCCGAGTATATGTATACTGTAAGTGTCTACTGTAGGTGAATCCTGGTAACAACCATCAAAGTTAATGTACAGCATCTCAGGTTGTGATTACAATGTTATGTAACATCTTCGATCAATCAAAGACTGAGGCTCACAATGTACTTTGTGATTATGTTGTAATTAGTGACAGGTTAGTGACAGGTCACAACATACTTTATGATTGTGTTGTAATTTAGTGACAGATCACAACCTATTCTGTGATTGTGTTGTAATTATGACAGGTCACAACATACTTTGTGATTGTGTTGTAATTATTTACATGTCATAACATACCTTGTAATTGTGTGGTTATTTGTGGCTGGTCACAACGTACTCCGATTGTGTTGTAAGTAGCGACAGGTCACAACATACTTTGTGATTGTGTTGTAATTATTTACATGTCATAACATACCTTGTAATTGTGTTGTTATTTGTGACTGGTCACAACGTACTTTGATTGTGTTGTAAGTAGCGACAGGTCACAACATACTTTGTGATTGTGTTGTAATTAGTGACAGGTCACAACATACTTTGTGAAACTTGTGTTGTAATTAGTGACAGGTCACAACATACTTTGTGAAACTTGTGTTGTAATTAGTGACAGGTCACAAAATTCTTTGTGATTGTGTTGTAATTAGAGACAGGTCATAACGGTCTTGTGATTGTGTTGTAATTTAGTGACAGGTCATAATGTACCTTGTGATTGTGTTGTAATTAGTGACTGGTCACAACGTACTCTGATTGTGTTGTAATTAGTGACAGGTCACAATGTACTTTGTGATTGTGTGGTAATTAGTGACAGGTCACAACATACTTATGTGAAACTTGTGTTGTAATTAGTGACAGGTCACAACATACTTTGTGATTGTGTTGTAATTATGACAGGTCACAACATACTTTGTGATTGTGTTGTAATTATGACAGGTCACAACAATCTTCGTGATTGTGTTGTAATTAGAGACAGGTCACAACATACTTTGTGATTGTGTTGTAATTAGTGACTGGTCACAACGTACTCTGATTGTGTTGTAAGTAGTGACAGGTCACAATGTACTTTGTGATTGTGTTGTAATTAGTGACAGGTCAAATCAGGACCCCATGCATTTTGTAGAAAGCTGTTTTAACCATTTCTATTGATTGTTTATTATATATGACTGATGACATGCATAGATACTGTACATAGGCTAAATGATTTCTTCAATAGCAGCAGACCTTCACCTTTGCTGAACCTCATTTGATTGTATGCAATATTTAAGGACAAAAGTATTAATAAGTACTGCCATTTGAGGGGTTTCAAGCTCTACGTTTTTCAGTACTTACCTTCAATTGCACTTTTGAAGAGCTTAAATGCTGCATATATGCACTGTACTGTACGCATTTGTGCCATGCATTTTTAAAGATTGGTGAAAATTGGAATTGGTGAGAAGTGTACATTGTAAAAAGTGGTCAATTCAAGTTAGTTTTAGAATATTTAACTTTAGAAAAATTTAATATTAGAATAATTTAATTTAAGCAGAATTTAATTTTAGAAGAATTTGCATTTTAGAATTTAATTTAATTTTAGAATTTTATTTACATTTTAATTCAATTTTGTGACAAATTTTTCATAATCTGGATGAACTGCTGTGTACTGTACAATAAAGTAAATTTTTAATTTTATTTATTTATTTTTTTTTCAATATTCCATGATAAAAATGCACAAAACACCTAAAGTCTTTCCTTCCGTCAAACTAGTATGTACATGTACAGTCTACAATAGCTTACAGTCACAGTGTCAGGATGTGCAATTTCTTTCATTAAATATTGACTCTTCACAAGGATGGGAAGATCTATGAAATATTAGTACCACAAGAAACCTACAGTACCTGTATTCTCAACTATGCCTTTAATATTATGTACCATGCATGTAGCTGTCCGAATTGGAAATTTCTAAGTATATACTTTAACACATTTTATATTTTCCTAATTCTACATGTACATGCTGTTTACATTTGTATGTTTACATTTGTGCCGAGTATTATCTTGTATCGAGAGGCTAGTAAATAAAAATGATTCCTTAGCACTTTGTAACATTGTTATTCTAGGCTACACAGAAACTGAAATGTCATGAACATTCAGCAAGCGGTCAAAACATACATGTATGGGTTTTATAGCTACAGTAAACAAGGACAGGACACATTTTTTGTTTGTTTTGATACAGAAAGTTTACTTTGCTGTTCCTGTATATATGCAAGAGTCATCCTGTATGCTTGTACCTATCATGGTAATTGTGACTGTAGAATATATTGTAACCTTCCAACTGGTACAGAGAAACAAGGTTGACTTTAATATATAGGCAGATGTACTGTAGGAATCTGTACTGTTGGAATCTCTTTGTTCAAGCCTTCAGCAAATAAATCACCTGTAGGGACTTCGAAGGGTGCTGTATTAAAAGTAAAATCTATTTCTTTAGTTCAAGAAAATCACACTGGTCAGTAATATATATGTAAATACAAAATTTAATCAGTAACTGATCAGCAGTTTGCAAATGAAAAGAGTAGTGCATATAACATAACATTTTGTGGGACACAAACTTCTCTGCGGTTAAATAACTCGCCAGTCAGAATCAGTAAACTGGCGATAACCGTGACGACATCATATAGGTGATCTGGATAGATTTATGTCCAATTTATGTGTAAATATTACTTGACTTTGACAGTGATCTATTCCAATCAATTTCAAGAAGAATTTATACTTTCCTCATAGTCACCTTCAATAGAATGTAATATTCTTAAACTGGAAAAAGAAAGAAACAATAAACAATGGGACTGTGTAATTCTAGTTTTTTACTTAAGTTCCAACTTTTGAAGATGATTTTGTGTTATTTTCTTCTTTGTCCTTTTCAGCATTTTCTGAGAAATGGTGTAGACTTCGTGGGAACCTGTTGTTTTACTTCAAAGGAAGAGACTTGTCTTCTGGACCTCAGGGTGTGATTGTCTTAGAGCAAGTCGTAATCAGACCAGATCTGGGAGAAGTTCAACCGTATGCCTTTTGCGTCGGTACGTATTTGATGTCGTTGACCTCAAGTGTCCCTTTTTTTGGGGAACCATTAAATCCTTGCAGTCATTTTCAATGAGCACTGCTATCAGGCAATTGTATATGATTGATCAGGTATCGCATTGTGAAATGCTATGCAGATTGGGCAACTTGCTCTACAAACTGTGCAAAGATGTACAAAGCAGGTTGTTGTACACAGAAACCATAGTATTTTATAGAGCAGCGCCTACGTAAAACTTTGAATTCTTCCTGCTGGTTATGAGTCTCCGTTACCACATATACATGTATGGAAAATATTTATCATTTGTTTATAAAGTAGGTTTTTCGTACAGAAATTTTGGTTTTGGAGACAACTGTCAAACATTCTGTTTGTTTCGTGAAGAACCAATCAGGATCGAGGAGAACTTATCATACTTCACCATGTTGTCAGACGTTTTCTGATCGGGATAACAACAGATTAAATGATATCATCATTAAAATACTGTTTTAAATGACCTTTTTACCCTCTTTGCTAAATGGAATACAAGCCATCTGTCCCTATGATGGGAAAAGGAGATGAATATTCTTTCCAAATATATAATTTATAGACTTTTTAGGTAGCCTTGTCTTAGGCCACATTGACAGCTGAATAAACATGATTCCAATGTATCATTTATTTGAAGCACTTATTAATTATACTGGCACAATCTGAGTAAAACAAAGAAGAAAAGCACATGCATGCCATTATGACATTCACAGATCATTGGATGGACCAAAGCGGTCCATTTTGTTGAATGTAAATGAGGGATCACTCCTACAATAGTTACAGTAGCCTTCAATTAAAACATGTGTTGCCCAAATACATCAACAGGGTGTGAGACCAAATACATTCTGTTGAGGTCAGATGTCTTTAACCAGTAGTCTGATATATTTATCTGCACAATACTTGTCACATTGTCTGCTGATAGAATATCCCTTCAAAAAAAAATATCTGTGTGCTTGATGGCAGGGGGAGGGGTACATGTCATAATAAATGTCTCGTGGCCCTCTTCAAGAAATACATACTGTACAATTTATGACATGTGTTCTGCAATATTTAGTGCCAATTTTATTTTTATTCTGTCTAAATTGTGGCTTCTTACAGTTATGTGTTTGGTTTGATAAGTTTGGTTTGATATGCTTGGTTTTTTCTCCTTTCACTTTGATGGTATAAAAGCTAGTAAGGATAAGGAAGTAACGTTACAGTGTGTACCTTAGTTGTTCTACACATCAACAGTTTCATCTTCAGAATTCTATCGGTCCTTGAAATTAATATACCCTGCTGGATAATGATTGAAATTAGCTATTCAGCATGAGTGACTTTCATAATTATTAAAATATTGACAATTTAATATCTTAATATGTCAACAGTCTTCTTATAGTGTGCATTGAATCGTATGCACATTTTATCGAAAGCCTTAATGCAGCTTGCTGTATGGTTTACAGTAATGCAGCTTGCTGTACGGTGTATATACCATATATATACTATATATGACAGCTAGAGTACAATATTTCTTTGAATGATAACCTCTGATGTCTAAAGCATCATAAAATTTCTCAGTTTATAAAAGTGGTATACTATACTTTTGCAGACCTTGTAATTACATGCCTGGTATACATTTTACTGCTTGCAAGTAATAAATGAAAAGGCACTGACACCATGGCCATTAACACAAAGGAAAGTTGGTTTTAAAACTTTTAGAATCGGCATGATTACCGTACCTAACAAAGGCCCTGTGTTACTGCTTTGATTAACAGCAAACATTTGTTGTGGCTGCTCTCAAGGCCGGTAAGATTTATGACAGACTGATGATGTTTTATTTTCAATGAAAATGCCAGTGAGAACTTGATTTTAGCCCGTACTAAGACTTTTTGTTAAGCACTGGCACTTGTTTTTAGTAAGAGGTTAAAACCTGTGAAATTCTCAACCTGCTGTAAAGTACTTTAGGTACATACAGTACACAACCTGAATTGGTAACTGGTATAAACTGGTCTATGATATCAACATGAAACTTTTGCATCAAAAGCCTCGGTCCATCATCTAGTTCAATCTAATATGAAATTATCTAATTGGCAAACACCTTAAGACAATATTTATGTAGATATAACTGCTACACTGTACATGCTACAGTAATTAGAACTACCATTGTATTCTTGAAGTGACTTAGAAAAGTGTTATTGTTACATGTAGAGCTATATCTGGGTTGTTAAGTATGGCTTACTATCCAGAGACCTATATAGGCTTCCTGCTTAATATACACCACCTGAATTTGTCTATAACATAAATATATTGCCAAAGGTCAGCAACTAGGAATGAACTTGAAAGGAAGGTTTTTCATTCAGTCCTTTGTCAAAAAATTCCCTAAAAAGTGGAACGTGATGAAGAATTTCTTGACCTTTTGTAAGTATTAGTACATTCTCAGTATATTTGGTGTAAGTTGACGTTTGTGGATAAGTACAGTGCATGGGCAGAAATCCATGGCAAGTTTGACAAAGTTCCGTTGTCTATGAATATTATCACAGTTAGAGAACCTTAACGGGTACTTAACCAGTGCTGAAAAATAACGCTTTTTCATTTATTTTACCAGGTATGAAACAAATTTTGTTTAAATAATTCCTTTTTAGTCGCAGAGAATAAAAATGGGATGCGGAAATAACAGCTTAAATGTTACATCTTTTACCAGCAAATTCATTGTGATTTTGCTATGTACGGTTTCTCGGACAATCAAGTTTGCTTCTCAGACAACCAAAGAGTAAGACCTGGTTCTCCAAGGGACAACCAGAAAAAGCGAAATCTGTTAAAATTTGCCTTGTTTTTGAAACATAATTCAGCATCGTAAGAGTGGTACAAATGCTGTTTCACCGTTTGAGTTATATATCATGTTAACTGTGTTGCATGCTCAGTTTGTCCCTCCATAAGGCTCCAAAGTGTGTTTTAAAGCATTTATAAGCAAGAAGTAGTTTGTCCTAAGTTCTAGTTATGTGTGCTGTTGATGAGTAGTACTGATGACTGGTAACATAAAGTTGTAGTCGATGGATATAATAATAATAAACAGTACTATATAGCGCAACTTACAATAAAGACTCTCCGTGCTGTACAAAAGAAAGTGAAAGATATGTACACAATATACAATAAGAGTAAACATATATAAAACATGTAACATTGTTGCCATGGCAATGTTGATTTCTGTCTCCCACAGAGTACATTGGGGAGCCGAACAGTCAGTACTTTGCAGCTCATTCTGCTGAGCTGCGTGATGAGTGGGTCCACGTACTAGAGAAAGCCAGCTACGATCATCTGAGAATTCAGCTGCACATCCTCCGAAAGAAATTGATTGCGAGAACCGGCCGAGATCCCATCGCCGAGGAACGGCACGGTGTACTAGACATGGGGGACATTATGGATGAACCGCACGAAGAGCCGATACTGGAGATGTCTATGTGTGAGTCGATCAGGAATAGAAACCTCACTGGGAAATAATCAGTTCTCTCACTTCTCGATTCTCTGTCTTGCTTGAGTCGAGTCGGTTTTGTGTTTTAGTTTCTAGCTGACATAGCGACCGTCATGTCATGTTCAACCACATCGTTACCATGGCATTGTAAAATGTACCATGTTACCATGGTGACGTAAAATTCTAGAAGTAATTGATAGAAGAAGTTAGTTTTTCTTAAAGGTTTGTAATATGGCAAATGCAAGCTCTATAATTCTAATTATAAGTTATATCTGTTTAGTGTAGGTTGTTTGGAACATGGTTTCATTTCTCACATGACGGGAGAATTGGTTGTAATGTTTCAAGAGTTTCAAGTGGCTTTTGAAATTGTGTGAAACATGATATAAAAACAGATCTCACACACAGACTCTTTTGAAATGCTCCACAATTAATTGCCACATTTTAAGTTTATTACCTCTTTTACAAAAACGAAAATATCAGTTTCACTCAATATGCTATTGATAGACTTTTCTCAATTTCATATGACAAATTATAATGTCTGCCTATATATATATGTATCATGCTGGGACCCTTCTTTTCATATTCTGTCCTCTAGACAATTTCACCATAAGGTTAAATTGATTGATGTTAATATTCAGCTGACAGTGCCAAGCTGTCATTGTATGCAGAAAAATTGAGTTCTGACATATTTTTTGGGGAACTAGGCTGAAACAAGTCGTAAAATGATCATCGTGTGATTAGGAAACTTTGGTATGCAGCAGTTTGGTGTCACGGTTGAGTGAAATGGTACAAGGTTGTATTGCATGGCAAGTCTTAATATGATACTGAAAGCAAAATATCCAAATTTCATTGATTTTTTTATGAATTTATTTTGTCGTGTGATCAGCTCGGTGTTCCTCTTTACTTTACAGGTTGCAGTAACCTGCCGTCCATTAATTCTAACTCCGCACCATCGACTTACATTACGGTGCAGTGCGTGACACCACCTGACACCTGGTGGGCTTGCGTCGGCAAGACAGAGATAGTGGAGAACAACTTCAACCCTCATTTTCTGACCACCATCGTGTTTGAGTCTCGTTCGAACATCTCCCCGATAACGAGGATCCGAGCCAGTGTCATCCAAGTGGAGGACAGAGACACTCATACCGTTAGTAGTCGTCATAAAATAAATCTTGAATAATTTGAATTATGGAAAACCCTTTAATAACAATAATTAATAATTAGTAGTTCTTATATAGCCCAACTTAAATAAAGTCTCGCCGCGCTGTACTTTACCCTGGTCATTGGTAACTTGTCACACCTACACACCAAAGTGTGAACAATCTCTCCTGGGGCACCACAGTGCCCCACAGCCACGTGTCCCCTGGGGGACTTCCCATAGGGTGCAGCCACAAACCGGCGCACGTAACTATATTTACAAGTCACCTCGCAAGTCCCCATTTATACACCTGGGTGAAGAGTGGAGCGGAAGGGGGACGCATATGATTACCTTTCAGTAGATAAATTCACCTGTCTAACTGTCATGGCAAGTAGCTAGGCAAGTTTTAAAAAGGTTATGAACTGCCCTACATGTGAAAATGGAAATCAAGGTGCTCAGTTGTCTAGGTAATACTGTCTGTGACATTGCCAAACATAACATTTTTATCTGCAAAACACATTCTGTGGGTTTAGAATTTCTAGTTTGCCAGTTGGGACATGTGGTTTTGAAACAGCTTTGGTCAACGTGGTTTCCCTGCAGTGAAAGTGATCATTTGCTGGGACAAACTCCCCCTCCTCAGATGGGTCTGAGGTAGGGAGGGGGAGGGGGGACGGCAGTCCCGGTTTTAAGGAATAAGTGCGACAGTTACATTGCCTGCTTTTTATGACTCTGAAGGTTTACTCAATGAAAAATGGAAGACTTGATCTAATCCTTGATTCATCTCAAATTATCACACGGGTAGAGTTTCAAATGAGCTTCATTCTATTGTCTTCCTAACCGTTAGCATACCATAAACTAAACTAAACGGAAAATAATAGCTTAAATCACCGTTTTGTACTACATTCATTGTGTGATGAGTGTGTTTTAGAGTCCCAACCATATAGTTTTGTGAACTACAATTCACATTGCCAACGCCCAACATTTTACCAACAATGCAATTTATTTAAAGTCAGCTGAGAGTGTTGTCATATTACCAACTTGCTGTGAGGATTCCTCTGAAAACCTGTAATGCTCTAAACCCAACAGAACAAAAGAATAATTGGTAGGGGTATAACTGCTCACTGAGTTCGAAAATCATTGTCATTGGGTTTCATGTTATTCGGCATAGTATGTATGTATGTATGTATGTATTTTAGATCCTCCTGCAAACAGGAACTCGCGAAGAAGCCACATTGGCATATCAAAGCCACAAGCTGACCGAAGTCAGTCTCTTAGATTCATATTTATATTCAGCGTCCATGATTATGAATTGTCAATTGTCAACAACTCTGTAACTGGACGACAAGTCAAGGTTTATCTCTACAAAACACTGCCAAGTGTGTACAGGAATCTATTACTACAATGTCAACAAACTGTAACAAACACATATATAGCGTTATGATCTTATCCTGAAATTAATTGTGTGACTCGATACTACGTTCAAAAGGAAAGTTCTTGTCATAAGTAGCCTCTTGCTTTAGTTATGTGGGTAAAGTGTTATGTGTATCGATCACCACATCCTCTAAGCAGTGAAAGTGCTCTTGATTTGATGTGAGGATCGACTATGAAATGAAAGTTGCAGTTTGCCTCAGAATGATAACAACCTTATTTGTATCATTAAAATACAGGACAACATAAGAGATTAATGAAGCATTATGCATCATTTAGCCAATGTTCTGCAATGAAGCCAGGCACGTAGCCAGGAATTTGCAAAGGGAGGGGCGAAACTGTAGATTCGGCATTGCAAACTATCTAAGCGTAGCGCCACCATGGGTTGGCGCGAAGCGTACAAGAAAATTTTGGCTGAAAATGCCTCCCAGATCGCTGGAAAAGGCACTTCCCAGGCCTTGTAAGTTGCATCTTAGCATTTTCTCTTTTGAAAATACTAGCGATATCATAAAAACATTAAAAAAAATATATATATATGCTCAAGGGGGGGCGGCTGCCCCCTTCGCCCCCCCCGCCTTGGCTACGCGCCTGAATGAAGCAAGGTGACAGAAGTATCTTAAAATGTGTGGGACACCAATTTGGTGTACTGTATAATTTAACAACTTGCTGTTTAGGAACAGCCGTATGATACACATAGGTATCTTCATTAGCTTGTGGATTATATATCTAACTACTGGATCCGTGAATATATATATGTTATACAGTATGCCTTAGACAATAAAAGTGTCACAATGTGACTATCATGTATACAAAATAAAGCTTTGATGTAAATGTTCACAAGAACTGATGATGTCTTTTCAAATTCATTCGAGCCTTCTGAAACTCTTCCCTCTACTCAAGTAATAATCTACCCACGCTATCAATCAAAGTATGGAGTGCCACATATTTGTTATATAATCTACCCACGCCATCAATCAAGGCATGAAGTGCCACATATTTGTTATATAATCTACCCACGCTATCAATCAAGGCATCGAGTGCCACATATTTGTTATTCAGTCCGCCCATTGCTCTTTTCATGCAGCACTCGAGAGAGAGCGAGAGCACGAGATGTAAAGAAGAAAAACGAGAGAAAGAACGAGACAAGACAAAGAAAAAGATAAAGAGGAAAACAAAAGAAAAGTGAATGAACTGCTCTGAGAGCAAAAGGGGCGGGGGGGGGGGGAGCAAATGAGAACAAACTGAATCAGATTAGAGATTAGTTTCATATCTTCCTGTTTGTAGGTTTGTACAATTGAGTAGTTGTTACTCTAAAGTCTCACAGCCTGGCTGTATTTGACAATGTTAATCTTAAACTTAGAGAGACATTCAATCCGCTCTTCTTGTACTTTGTTATTTTGCAGATTGTGCCTCTGGGTCAAGCGATATGTTCAATACGGGATATAATGACCTCTCCAGATAACAAATATAGGATGAACTTTATGGGTGCTGATGGTCAAAGAACTGGGGGAACCATTACTCTACTACTTTGGCGGGTAAGTAAAAAGAAGTAAGGTATCATGGAAACATTTTGTTCGAGGTATTTTCTTTCTTCATAAATGTGAGTTTAAATTAGTACTTTCTTTTCTCTTCTGAGCTGCAAAGCCTATTGAGTTGTCATTCTAAGAAAAAAAAAATGTTAGCAGGCACAATTTTCCTTTTCAGAAGTTTCCTTTACACGTCAGAGGTTTTTTTTTAATAGTTTGGCTTACTTTGGTCACATTAATGAGTTAATAAATTGGGTGATGGTTTCGGTGTTGTTGGAAGTTATATGGGGGGGGGGGGAAGGACATTCCTATCTGGACGATATATCCGTACAACCAGAGCTTATGAAGCTATGTTTGCCCCTTCAAGTCAACAAAGTCAAAAGTAACACAAGAACTACTTACAACGGTTCCCGTATTTTGTGAGACTTGGTATTGATCAAAGATAGAAGTAAAAAAAAGTATTAAAACAAAAGAACAGAACAAAATCCAACCATCAAATCATGCAGTGAAGTTATGACATGAGCTGCTACGAATTCAAAAGTATCGGTTTCTTATAATTTGCTAATAGAAAACTTTGTGCCATTTGTCAACCCTTGTTCAGTGTTCACATTCAAATATCTGTTAATGAAGAAATGATTAACTACTAAAGGAAAAAGTACAAAATAGTTCATTTTCAGAGTTCAATGATACATGTAAAGGATGGAAGGAGGGGGGGGGGGGTTAAAGATGGTGATGTGATATGGGGTGGGGTTGTGAGGGGTGAGGGTGGTGGATATGACATGGTACCAGGTAGGTGTTAGAGAAGATATGGCTTTGGTAACAGCAAGGGAAGCACTTGTATGCACTCTTCTTGTTTATGTTTTTGCAGTGTACAGCACTATCATTTTTAAGTAGGCAAAACACTAGTGCTACTGTAATACTGCTCTCATCCAGATTAGGTTATTCTACAGGTTTATGAAACTTACTTTCGGTCAAAGGTTTCTGGAAACAATTGTTGATTATAAGAAATATATTAAAAAAACTGTAATATAATACTGTAATACTGCTCTCATACAGATGAGGTTGTTCTACAGGGTTACAATAGGTTGTGTCGGTCAAAGGTTTCTGGAAACATTTGTTGATGATATGAAAGGATATTCGATATATAAATAATTATATTGAAATGTGCTCTTACAAGTTATATTGAACCCTTCAAGCCAAGTCCGACTCAACGTCTATGCAAGCTGTTGTGTGCATATGTTGTGTGCATATGTTGAGCTCTTTTACATTTACTGTGATTGAGATGATCGTCTCAAAGCACTCTTGAGAAGAAAGACTTAATTCTTTTTTTGAACAGCAATGCATTTCTTTTTTCTGAAAAGAGTCACAGAGAAGGTCCGAAAAGTTTGGTTTAAGATCACTCGAAATTAGCTTTTTTTTCTGCTGAAATTTATGCAATATCAACTGCAACTCATCCATTCATCTTTGAAATTCAGAACACTCAGAAAAATATTGATTTCTCTCAGTGATCAATAGAGCTTCATAATTGCTAGTTTACAATTTGTGAATGAAGTAAATATTCTCATCGAAGATTTTAGGGTTGGAATATTAGGGTCGGAATTTTAGGGTCGCAATATTAAGGTCGCTATATTAGGCAATATTAGGGTCGGAATTGGAAAGAATTATGATTCGCGTGAGGAAATGGATGAAAAGAGAAACTGAAATGATGAAAGCAAAATATCATATTTTCCTTTGTGGGGGATTTTATTAAAATGCCAGTTGAGAAATATAATACAGATGTTATACAGGGAAGGGTAAATTGTCAAGCATTCATTGTACCGCCCTTTTGACGATATGCTGCGATACCTCTTTTAAGTTTAGATATAATGAGCCTTACATGGTCACTTTGGTCAGAAGGGCAAGCTAAGCTGTCACAGTGATTCGCTACTATTTGCCATGGGACTTTGTTAATACCCTAATGTTCCATTTGTTTACCCTGATGGTCAATATTTTTAGAGTTTAGTTTGATAACATGCTTTTTGATAATTTCCAACCTCTTGCACTACAGCCTGATATATTTTAAGCTCTACCAGCTGGTGTTAACTTTCTGTAATTTGTTTTTAACAAATTTAGTTTTTTTAATGTTCATATCTCTTCACAGTTACAAAAAAGGAAAAATGGTGCAAGTATTCTATTTTTAGTTCTTGAAATCCCATATGTACAGTATATACCCATTTTCTTTTCTCACACACTTTCCATTTAGCCTTTTCCTGATAACAGTCCCACAAGACCCCTTTTGAATCTTGCCTGATTCACTGCTCACATGTACTGTAATAAAACCTGGTGAATAGTAAAAATAATAAATCATAATAATATTTGATTCTTGTATAGCATCTTACATTAAAATATGGATCTCAGAGCACTTCACTAATGAATGTCCTGACAAATGTAAAGTTGTGTACAGTACCTTGTCTGTTATGTGATACTTGGATGTTGGAAGGCAGATGTGAGATATCAAGTTCAATTAAAAAGGATTGACCAAAGGTTCTCAACAGATGGACTGCTGGGTGGACTGATCTGTAGACCTTGTGAGTTTTTATGCAAATTTTAGCCTTTCCCCCCTCCACCTCCCCCCCCCCCCAAAATAAAAAAAAATTGCCCTGCCATCATTCAATAACCAGTTATGTGGACCAGTGTAGCCTTAGGGGTTTAGCACCTTACTGGCCTACCAGCCTACTGGCCTATTTACTTCAATCTCTGTTTCTTTTAAGCAGGATTTTCATAGAAACTTAATTTGAGACTAGGACTGGGTTAAACCCTCTCATAAGAAATGATGGTTGAAAGGATAACTGACTGCTGGCACAAATCATTCGCATGCGATGACCCTGTGGTGACTGGGGGGATACTTTTAAGCTGGACTTCATCCTGGTTTCTTTAGACAACATTAGTGATTGGCCAGTGCGAGACAGATGTGATACATGTGTAAAGCAGGAATCAGGGTTTCTACAACGTTGGAGAATCAGGATAATAAAAGCAACAGTGACAGTTCTGCATGTCGATAACAGATGTTTTACAAAATATGTGAAAAATAGAAGGAAGTTAATTGCTAGACATTAACAAGTAAATGTAGCTGTCTTGGTAAAAAAAAAAATTAAATTGGAATTATGGTGATCATATTTCCAATTGCAGCCTTGCCTATTATTATTATGTGTGTAGCAATGCAATTGATCTTCAGTAATTTGCTCACTAAAAAATGCAGGGTAAAACAAGGAAGTTAAGTACTGTGACATCAAATTAAAGAAGGTTTGGGAATTATAAGCCAAGCACTTACAGCTTGGTTCGTAAACGTGATGTTCACAGAGTAAGACCGAGGAAGATTGATGTTTAATGTAAACAATTTGAAGAAAAAAAATAGTCAGGAAGTTAGGAATGAATGCATCTAAATATTAGCCAGTGGTTCAGTCTGAACACTGGTGGGAACACTTATTGAAAAGATCAAACAAAAGCAGGAATATTTTGAGAAAATGTTAGAAAAATATTAATAACAAGATTCTTTTTGGAAAAGTAGACTCATGAACTTGAGAGGCCTATAAAAGATGCCACCGTTTGGTAGTACATATGAAACACCCCCAAGCAAAGCAGATTTTATCAAAGGGGAGGGAGACACCCTTTGATCCTTTTCTTGGGATGTGAATGGTACACTAAGGCAAGTTGGACCCCCTGTTTCTTATACCTGTCCCACAGCTCTGGAATGATCCTTGCTGATACGTAACTCTGTCTACAATAGAACGTCATTAAGATGCCTTCGCTTAAAGGTAAATTACCCACAGTAGCGGCAATATATTTGGAGCAGCTCAGTTATTTTCAAGGGACATTCCCATAACCCCCTACTCCAAGGATATATATCCTGATGCCTTTCAGTATCACTTTTGTTTCTTCTTATTTGTTTATCTATGTATCTTTAAGTCTGTCTGTCTGTCTGTCTGTCTGTGTGTGTATGTGAATCGGACTGTCCGTTAACCGTCATCGTTATATGCCAGTTCTAACAGTTCTATGTAAGAACCTTTCACATTAACTCTCTCTATGTTATAACAGCCTTATTCTTTGGCTTATTTTCTGTGGCTCTGATCTCTAACAGCACCCCTGAGTAGTATACCCCTCTCTGCAACCACACCAAAGAAAATCTAATACAGATACAGTAGTTGTGTTTGCAATGTATAGCATCTCTGTGCAGCTTGCAAATTGAAAAGCACAAAAAAATGTGTATGTATTCACTGGTTAATTAGTAGCCTTGTACAGAAGTAGTAGTATCAGTACAACGTCATGCATATGAGTACAAGTAGAATTCCTGAGTTGGAGAACAAGGCTCTTAGTACGAGTAAGAGTACTTAAACTTGCACGAATATCTGTAATTGATTTCCAAATTGTCTCAGAGTATTTGTCTCAGAGTATTTGTACAGGAGTAAAAATCCATGAGGGCTAATACGATCACTGGCAATTATGCTAGAACAAGGGTGTGAGTATGGTAAGGCGTCCAGACGTCCCCGGTTTTCGAGGATGGTCCCTGCATTTCATGGACTGTCCCCGGAGTAAAAGTGTCCCCGGAAATGTCCCTGGATTTCAGCTAGTATTTTCACTGATACTTCCCAATTTTGTAAAAAGGCCCAGAATATTTTAGTTTAAGGGACTCAGGAGAGGCCTTGTAATCCTAACACAAGGTTTGATTTCAGAAAGAGTAAACTTTTTGGTATTAAGTCAAGATAAATTAAATTGTGTAACTTTTGATGAGTCACACTTTCTTCTTTTTTCTTTTCTTTCTTGGTAGACGAATATTTTGTTGTAATCTCTAATTTTTTAATTTTCACCATTCTATTGTATTGTTGGGGAGGTATATATCATAGAGAAATCAAACTAAAACTGAAACACAGGCCTTTAGAATACAATGAACTGTGTAAAAGAAAAAAAAAAATTTTGTGTGGGCTATTTGAGAGTGTTGTACTTTCTTGTAGGTGCTAATACTTGGAACTTTCTTTTACGGAAAAATCCCTTGAGAACCGTGCAAAATGATTTGATAACAATATAACGTGTACATGCCATCACTAGGTGGATAGCTAACAGTGCAGAATACAAAGAGGGAAGGAATGATATTTGCTCTTCGTCATCGTAACAAAGAGTCTAGTCATGCATAGATGTATTTGGGTTTTATTGTAAAAGTTGTAATCCATATATACCCTGTGGACTTCTCCCACATTTGTGGTCGCTTATTAAGCGTCGTAAACATTGAATAGTCCCCTCCCTGATGATTATTTATCATTATCATTAATTATCATGATCATTATCATTATAATTATAGAAACTTCAAGATTACAATTGTTTTGATTTTTTTAAAGAGGGTTGGATTTCCACACAAATGAAGTACACAAGAAGTGTTAATACAGGACATAGTCCATACATAGTCCATACATAGTGTTATATACAGCTTCCAGCATTATTACTAATAGAGGCTTACATTTCATGTTTCATACAGTAGTTAATGCTTTAAAGGAGAAGTCAAAAGAGTTTGAAGTATTTTGTGCGCAGGTCGTTAAAACTAATACAAGCATCAATAAAAACTACTGAAAGTAATCCATTTTGTTGGTTGAGTGCAGTTACTGTAGGGTTACCCTTGAAGTTATTATCATTATATATTATTAATATTAATATTATGGAACTACACAACTACAGATGTTATCTCAGTCGTACATTAACATAGTAGAAATGCGTGGGTATGTATACTTAATACAAAGGTACTAAACAACTACAATTGTATGTCAGACATACATTACCAAACAGGAAACCCCTGGGTGTGTATACTTAATATATAATGGAACAATACAGCTTCAATTGTAAGTCAATCATACATTACCAAACAAGAAATCCCTGGGTGTGTATACTTAATATAATGGAACTAAACAACTACAATTGTTATGTCAGACATACATCACCAAACAGGAAATCCCTGGGTTTGTATACTTAATATAATGGAACTAAACAACTACAATTGTTATGTCAGTCATACATTACCAAACAAGAAATCCCTGAGTGAGTAAACTTAATATTATACAAGTAATGAATGGTTATGAGTGCAATAGTGCAAATATAGGCGCAGCCGAGTTGAATGGAACAAATTACATCTTTCAACGAATGAAATATTTGCACTATTGCAGGAATGGAAACCATTCATTATTTGTTTTATACAACACCTTCAAATTTGGATATAATTGGATGTAAAATGCACTCATGCAACAGATTGTTTTGAACAGACAGGTTTCTCTGCTCTCTTACCATTGAAAAAAGTGCTATCAAAAATGTATAACCCATGGTTCTATTTCATAGAGTGCAATAGAGCGGATTTTGCATGCAATCGACGAGCAATTGACCAATCAAATGGCTGGAATATAATTAGGTGTTGTATAAAATGGAAAATAAAACTACAATTGTTTGTTAGTCATACCTAAACAAAGAATGAATCATTGTG
>JAIPMN010009457.1:8257-38876 GCA_020650975.1 Apostichopus californicus | reverse complement strand
ATATATGATAACTTGTAGTTTATGTCACAACATGAATTCTATAACGTCAACCTATAGACATGAATACAGCCTCCACAAAACAAATGTGTAAGCAGAACCGTGTAGACCTATAATCACAGACCTAGCTATTCTAGTCTATACATAGGCCTATATCAAACAAGGCACCATTGTATGTTTTAAGTTTCACTTCGATATGGAGGAAGGAGAATGCTAGACCCCCTTCCCAGTATATATTACATGTGGATTCAACAACTTCAGGATCATACCTCCTCCATTTTAAATCCTGGATCAACCCCTGCCCTCCATTTATAAATATAGTGACTGGTACATATTGATGCATTCAGTATGACGTTGAAGTATACTTCACGCATACTATACTTTATATTCATTTGGTTCATGCACATTTTACTTCTTAGCAGTGACCATGGCAACACAGAGAGCAGGATAGAAAGTTCCCCATTGGCCCTGCAGGAATGCAGTCCAATTCAGTCCTTGGTATTTGCAAAGACCCACAAAACTGCTAGTTCCACCGTTGGTAGTATTGTTGGACGATTTGGGTACGAGAGAAACTTATCATTTGCTTTACCAATGCGTGGACAAATAATCATGGGTACTAGTAAGTTTCGACCCACCATGTTACTTTCACCAAAAAGACCCGACGGTCAGGGATTTCACATTTTGTTCAACCACGTACCATTTTCCAAACGGTATATATCAAAAGTGATGCGGCCGGAGTCAAAGTTCATCACGATACTTAGAAATCCAGTCACACAGTTCTATTCAGCTGCAATGTATTTCAATGTTCTTAAATTCTTGAAATTCAAAGAAGGCAATGTTTCTTCTAATTTAGAGAATCTTCTACCCAGACTTCAAGAGTGTGAATACTATGTTTGTAAATGTATTTATAACGGACAGTATTTCGACCTTGGTGGTTCCTTTGGTAACCGGTTTAGACGATTTTCATCGAATTACACGAATGATTTTGTCAAATTAGTTGATCGCCAGTTTGACTTGGTGTTAATACAGGAACATTTAGACGAGTCACTGTTACTTTTGAAGAAAATGATGTGCTGGACGTTTGAAGATATTCTGTACATATCTAAAAAGCAAAAACGACCGCACTCTGCAGTAGGTCTAACTGACCAGCAACGTGAAGTGATATTAAATTGGAATTATTTAGACAGGGCGCTGCACAGTCACTTTAACATGACGCTTTGGAAGCGAATTGATAGCTATGGACCAACTTTTCAAGAAGACTTGGAGTATTTCAAGAAACTCCGGAAGTCAGTCTCGGATGGCTGTTACCAGTTTCATCTCAGCCCAAAGAAAGAAGTTATCAAACAACGGAAAACGTTATGTGAAAATCTTGAGAGGGACGTCAGACCATACACAAAAATGTTGAGAGATATGGAGATGAACAAAACAAAACAAGGATTATAACAAGACAATAACTGGAAATGCTACTTCTACTACTTCTACTACTACTACTACTACTACTACTACTACTACTACTACTACTACTACTACTACTACTACTACTACTACTACTACTACTACTACTACTATTGACAGTATACTACTATTACTACTACACGTCGCACGCAAAAAATAAATCATTATTTTATTTCACACCTTTTTAAAAAAAAAAGGTCTAGACGCAAGGTTTTGCTGATAATTGTAGGCCTATGTGTGAAAAAACGTTTTGGCGCTAAAACTGAGTTATATTAACTTGATGGCACATTGAATCAATATTTTTTTGCACTCTCTTCTCATATCACAGTGAGCCCATTGGACTTCCCATGGTTTCAAATTACCAGTTATTGTCATCTGTAAAGAAATAACTACTAGAATATAATATAGCTTCCGTTAATAGGAAGGCTCGCTTGATGATAAGGTATCCCGAATAAAAACAAATATGATGCTTTCAGTGTCAATAAATATTCATTTCCAATATTTGTTCTAGTACCTTCTTTGTTCTATTTTGTGTACTTGCTATATCTTTTTTCTGCTCTGTTTTCTTTCTTTTTTCATTGTGAGGATTCTGCTCTCAAAGTTGATATAAACCACAAATGACGGATACAATAACCTTGGAGGAAAATTTTGATTTCTGGAGAATCATTGAAACGAAAATTCTGGTGAAAGTTTGTTTGAATCTGCGTACGTCTACAGTATAGCTTAATAATATATCTTTGAAGTATCGAACACAATGGAGCCTCCCCCAATTGCATTTGAATGCAACTTAGACAACACAAATGCAGAAAGAATATTCACCACACGAAAATTGCTCATTTCTTCTTTTCAAGTCCAATGAAATTTTCTTCATTTTATGACAACTCAAATGTGCCAAGTGGTGGAAGATGGGTCATGGTGGGGAGAAAGAATTAGTGCCTCTTATTTTTAAACAAGAGAGGCAGGCTGCCTATCTTAGTGAAAACTCATATTTGAAGAATAACTCCCCTTGTCTTGACTTGTATAACAATTTGCGAGATAAATATGTAAAATGCTGTCATACCCAGAGAGGAAAAGAAACAAAACTTAATTCAGTTTTTGCATAAATTTTATTTTCTTAAAAATCATCCCTTGCAAAATATTGCTTACCATCATAGAAACAATTATTGAAAGACACCGAAAAATTGATATTTGTAAATTTGCTAGAAAAAAAGAAAAACCATTACATGAACATGATAACAAAAAAAGGAACTAAAAGAGAATTATTATATATTCTATATAAATCTAACAAAACTCTTGGCATTTTCTTAATCATTTTCAGTGTTCACCTACGAAGAGAATATGTTACCGCCTTTACTCAAACTCTACAGAAACGGAACACACAGGAGCAGTTAAAATGTCAACATGTTTTACCCACAACCATGGAATACTAAACATTGCCAAAACCTTTTTAAAAGTACACACCTAGAGGTTCTGAATCTCCTAATTTATTCCCAGACATAGAGACACATAGAGACACACATAGGGTTGAGACACACATAGAGACACATCCAGCTAAACATTAAAATGTCTCTGTGATGTAAACTCCTTTGAGGGTGGCAGTAAAATGGTGACATACTCCACAATTCAAGGGTAAGATAAATTACCAAATAAGATTAATCTGCTACTTTATGTCAACTGAATTCGATATTGAAACCAGAAATGATGAAATGATTTTTGGAAACTTAAAAATTTTAATAATATAGTTACATTAATTTCCAACTTACACTTTATCTCTGTCAGTTCGGTTAAAGGGGTATCCAATTATGTGCAGATATTATAAGACTGAACCGTGATAACACCAAGTAACAACCCATTCCAAATACAGTTTTCAAGCTTATCGGTATTGCCCCGTGCCTGCCCACACCTCTCACAAACTGTTATAAACATATTCCAAAAAAGCCAGATAAATAAATGTCTCTCATTTAAACACTTTTCATCAAGGTTTTTTTTTCACTTATAGTTGGCACAATTAAGGTCTATAATTTTCTCTACCTCAATTAAAAAGAAAAAATTCCACAAATCCAGAAGAAAAGAACAACGTAATCAGACTTCTGTAAACTTCTTGTAAACTTGTCAATTTCTGTAGTAGTGAAACTGGTTTGCTGGTGTAAACTATGTCACTAATGGCCTCTCAGGGTATACAATTTGAGAACACCTAGCAACAAAAAATGAGCATCTCACCTCATTGTTCATTTGATACACACAAAATTTTGCTTGTCATCCCACTTCTCACCCAGTGTATCCCACCTCATCCCACTTCTGTTTCATCCCTGGTATAGATACAGTAAAAAGTCCTCTAGTATTTATTACGATGAGTTGAAGATAACTGGGTGAGTATATTATCACTGGTGCTGTAAGGAAAAAGGTAGGCCTAAGTAACCTTATTATTACCTGCAAAATATTATTCATCACCCCACTTCTTTACTTCTCACCACCCGCTGTAACCCACCTCAACCGATTTCTATGCCATCCCTGGTTCAACTATCAAGACTGTCAATATTTAGCACTATCAGCTAACGAGTATTTAGGGAAATATTTTATCAATTGTGCTATGAGTGTAGTCAGTATAATCTTTTCATTATTCATTTACCTGCAAAAAAAAATTATTCATCATCCCCCTTCTCACCCACCGTATCCCACCTCACCCCACTTCTGTTTTTATCCATGGGGGCATAGTAGCTGACAAGTGGTTTCTAATATTTATCACAATCAGCAGAAGAGTACTGGGTGCAGACTTTGTCACTGGTACTTTGAGTATAGCCTGTGACGTTATCCAGTTGAGACCCTAAACGTACAAGACGAAAAAGAAAAGAGAAGAAGAGGATATTAACGTCTGCTGCATTTCAATATTTGCTATCTCATCATCGACAATTATTTTGTGAGTGGAAGCACCAAAAATAACAGAAAACATGTACATATCACCACCGATGGGCAAAATTTGTCTATAAACTGAGTAACTGAGTTTGGTGACTTTTATCAAGAACAATAAACTGAATTCACACAAAGGTTAGCTATGATACCATTTGTTAAAGAGGACCAGATAGATACAACTTGTATTCGTTTCTGGGTACTGCACGTTCTCGTCTTATTTGCTTCTCACACAGTTTATAAACAGGAATGTACCCAGGTATCCATACTTCAGGTTATGTAATACCTGGATGGCGCTACACTAGTACAGTACACAATGTTTTTAACCACAAATGTAAACGACGATGGTATTATCTGGTACAGTATCTCAAGTCTATACTAACAAGGATAGATATATTATTTAGACATAACACCATGGTAACATTTAGTGCTGTTCAATGAAGCAACCGACATCAAAGATTCTGTGCGTAAAAGCTACGACACATATTTGCATCAATCTACTGTAGCAAATCTGCCCAATTTTCTTTTATACAATTTTTCTCTGCTATACGTTACTCGGCGTCATTCTCCCGAGAATTAAGCTATTCCACTTTACCTGTTATCAAGTTTTCGAGGTTGCAGTAATTAGTGCCGTAGTCCAGAATAGCATATATCACTTCAGATGATGAGTGGCCCTGATGTAAACAGAGAGAGAAAGAGAGAAATTTAAACCGCACCAATAAACTTATCTGACTGTGAGACATTCTGGCAAGATACAACCGTATATACCATCAATTTGAATTTCATTCATATAAGTATGTTCCTTTCTGCCTAGTATCAAGGCCCTGTCTAGTAACTTGTGACTTTTCCATTTCCATCAATTAATGGTGGCCTTTAAAAGTGATGGTACATAACTGCAGCTGGTTTGCAGCCATTTATGTTTTGAAGCAAGAAGCCAGGCTGAAAAGCTTCCCAGCAACAAACGCTATTATTCTCGCAGAACATAGATGCTTAGCAATAACACAAATTATACAACGGCAAATGTTACATGAGAGTTACAATTTCAACGCTAGCACGGGTACGATATTTAATGTACCCACTACCCTGCAAGAGAATGAAACTTCAATGTAATGACATACTTTGTTTTTTAAAGGAGCATGAAAGTTTGTTGGTCTAACCATTAGAACCTAATAGGATATTTTTCAAAAGCAAACAGACTAAAGCAGAAGAGCACAGGAGACAAACCCAGAAATAAAGAGATGTGAACATAACAACATACAATTATAACCCAGCAGGAAGATTTTGACTTTGGATTTCAATTTCAACAAGCAGTTTATCTACAGCTGCTTTTTCGACTTCTAACAAAATAAAAGGTTCCACAAAAGTAAGAAAATGTTTATACATATTAATAATAAACAGTCCTTTTTGTGACACTAAGGCAACAAACAAACAGGGTGAACAAACCATTACCATTTTGTGATGATATCTCAGAAAGTCAGGGTACTTGATAATTCAAACACAGGCTGTCATATAGAACTTACCTCCACAGAGCAAGCAACGCCTGTTGTCTCTGTGAACTTGAAGGTCAGATCATCGATGTACCCCTTGGTGGGGGTAGTGTGGGTCGCAGTCAACTCCTCTTTGGTCAAACCGGTCAGCTAGAAGGAGATAAAGCAACCTCAGTAAGCCAAACAAAATGAGATGGAATGAAACAATATGTTGTATGATATAATGCAAGTAATTCAGCAGCAGAAACATATGGTACACTGCAAGCGGCCGCCTGCCATGCAACCAAGCCAAGAGAGTGCACATTAGCCAATAAGGCTGCAGCCAAAGTAAGAGAGGTTTCCCAGTTGATCCACCTGACCGAGGAGTCATATCTATTTCTCAAACTCTGTTCGCACTTGACCGTACTTTAATACTTTAAGAAGGACAACATAATACATTATATAACAGGAAATCAAATATGGGATTAATTGTAGAGCTTTATTTGGTATTTGAACAGTGCATCCTCAGCACAGCATCCTGAATTCATGTAACACTACAACCAGTGGCGGAGCGTCCATACAGTCAGGGGGGGGCGGATGCCCCCCCTGACGGACTCAAATGGACTGCTGGCGCCCTTTTCAGCTTTTTACCACTTGATACTTATTCGCGATTATCGACTTCTTTATTGTGCTCTCATCTACCTATTGACATTTGTCACATTATCTGCAAATTAGCAAGGCCCGGAAAGGGTCATTTCCGGCAATCTAGGAAGTATCTTTACTCAAAAAAATTCTGTACGCTACGCGCCAACCTGTGGTGGTGCTCCGCTTAGATAGTGTTGAAAGCGCCCCTACATACCATTCTCGCCCCCCTGACTAAATACCCCTAGCTCCGCCACTGACTACGACAGTATAAATGTGCAAAAGACAATATTGCAAACTGAATTAAATGAGTTTGCTCCAGATCTTTGTAGAGATCAATGGCAAATATAATTGATTGGTTGAAACATCATCAACATTTGTAACACAGGTGTCTCTCAATAACGAGACTGCTAAAAATATGATACAACCCGATTTCAGTTATAGAAAAACAAAGTTTTGGTAATATATCTATACTACCATATAATATCACTTTACCTTATATAAGCATCGCTCTCCACCACTTTCACAGCCTTCTTTTCCGTTCCATTTCTTGATTTGTGCTTGCAGTTTGTCAGACACATTCTGGCAGCTGACACCAAATTTCCTAAATAGGATTAGAGACAAGTAGGATAAATTGCTCCTTCTGTTTCAGTGCCGACGTTTTGCAAAAGTAGCTTTGATGGATGTTATTTCGTAAAAAAACTGAAAATAATATAGGTTCTGTTTGCAAAAGTTACAACACATCTTTGCATTCACAGTTTGGACAGTTTGCTTACCAAAATGCTATATGGTCCAAAGTAAATGATTTCTTTAACAAGCCTTCCTTTTCTTTTAGCAAGATATTGCATTGCTGCAGTGATTAGTTAGACCATCAAGTAAATGTAAATACATGCATGAATACATTTTGGAACAGTTGATATTGAAATTGCATAGGTTGCACCGTAGTGTGATGTGGGAGGAACTTGAGCATATAAACACAACTCACCAGAGTTGTGTGGGAAGGGGAAGTTACAGTAGTATAAAAATATGAAAATGTGCAAAATGTATGTATGAAGTGCTTGTAACAGATCAAGTCTCTTAGTTAGCTGGTTGGATTGTTTCATTCATTTATAAGGGATATTTAACAGCAACAAAGTTGTTAAAAACTTTGTCATTCCAATATTACTTTGAGAAGGCTACTTCACATCCCTTACTTATTTTACTTTAATTGAATAATGAAGTTAGAGAGTTTGTAACACAAATTACTGGAGTCAGATGTTTTATCAAAGGACTATAGTTCTTGATGCTTTCAAGTACCCCTACTAAAAAAAATGGAACAATTCAACCAGGGAGACAAGAGACTACAGACGTACTTGATATACTGGTGACAATTTGTAGTCAGCCTAGGCTAAGCCTAGAAGGAATCTATGTATATAAACAATAATTTGACTTTTGCAAAATTGAGGGGCTCACTTTTGCAATAAAAAAATTCAAACTTGAGAAATTTAACTTCTTCATACTGACTAGCCTAGGCCAATACCCACAGACAATGATATTTCAGCATAAAGACTGGGCCCCCTTGGCCCTTAAGTGAGGTGCTGCAGGGATTAACCATACCAGCCTAAGCTGTACTATGTATGAGTACATAAAAACTTTAACTTTGAAGGACAGATTACTTGCACAATAAGCAGAATTGTAAAGAAACCCATATTTAAAGACTTTGTTTGAGGCAAACAGGATCCTGTCCTGTACGTCGGCTTGGCTAGCTTAAGTTAGGACTGACAAATCTTACCATTCAATTGTGCACTGAGCATGTAATGGGTAAGAGAAACATTCTCTTACAACCAAGAATGCTAATACCACTGGAAGAATTACGAATACGCCTTTGAAGAACATGATGAAGATTTTACGTCGTCTTGGATAACCCTGTCTGAATGACTGTGAAGTATGGCCGCTTTTGTTCATGCAAATTGTCGTGAAAGTAGTTGGAAAGAGATGAAAATTAGTGTATAAGTAATATTATTAACAACGCAGCACTTCAAATGACATAGCCTAGAGCCTAACAAAACGTTTATATAATGTGATTCCAAGGGCCTTATGATTTATCACATGATCCGTTGCTACTCGACATGTTACACCTTAGGTGTTTGATGATAACGTATGAGTAGATCACGCTCACAACGAAACACTGGTACGTGCTAGACGGGCTAGCAGGTTCGTAGACTCTGGTTCAAAACTAAGAGGCTACTCTTGACGGTTAAGAATATTAAGCGAATTAACATTATTTCAGAATTGTTAGTGTTTTACAAATTGTGTGGACCATTTACAGTCTGATTACCTGTCTCTATCCAACTATCTCGGCCCGAGATACATCTACCCAACGATTGGGTTGGCTTGTATGTGTCAATACCCTGAAACACTTAGGAGTTAGACGAAATTACGTAAACATCCGATTTTCAAAACGTTATTATTTTCAAACGTTTAAATATGCTAGAATCAGTCAGAATGTTTGGAATTATTCGGCTAGATTTCTCTAAAACACATCCATTTCTTGATGAATTTACCATACAGGTTACGCCAATAATATATACGCAGCCTAGGCACAGGTGAAAACAACAATATCATCACGGAGCATGGACAGCAAACCTATTTTGGGTAATATCTTTGTCTAGTTGGATAAGATGTGATGTTTGCGTTATATGTGTAAAGTTAACCTCTACAAACATGCATCGTAAATCGATACGTCTCTGACAATCACATGTCCTAAGGTAAAAAGTTAGGCCTAGGTTATACACACAGCATTGTTAAACTAGGCCCACAGTAACTGTATCAGGACATAGGCTATGTTGGTTTTTATTTGTGAACATGAAAATGTGTAGTGTTTGATCAACATAAAGGAAACCTGACGACTGAGTGAATGCGTTCTAATTTGGTGAAACATGGAAAGACTTGTTGTTGTAATTAGAGTTAAGACTGTATTATGACGTTCTTCGGAAATTACATATTACCATATAAGTGAAGCTAACCAGCAGTGGAAATTTGCAAAGCTATGTAAAGTCATCACTATGGAAGTAACTTTTGTTTATATTAGCTTACTTAAAATGGCTAGACTGTTATTTGCTTGTGTCCAATGTAGAGAATGAAGGAAATATTCTCTTATATTATTCTTCTAGAACTTTCTTTATTTTACTTGTTCTGTTTGAATTAAAACACATGATAGTGTGTAAACACATTTAAGATCATCCAAGTGAATTCCGGACTCACTCTTTTGAAGTAGATTGTGTCATAATAGGACCCTCTATTTCTCGTGAAAATACAGCCATGGAAATCACCCAGAATTTCATCAAAATATATTAAAAGATTATGTGCATGTTGGTATCATATTGGAAGGCTAAATATACATGTACAAATTAGTGAAATTTATACAGCAATGAGTACACGTTGCCAGTTGAAAATCTGAAGTGCATCGTAAATTGAACCACCATGCTACTGGTTGGCTGGATAGTATTCAACACACTTTGTGATTTCCTGAAATATTGGAAAATGTTATAACTAATTATCTTTTTTTGAGATTTTTATCCCATAAAGTGATCAAAATTCAGCATTACTACTTTTTGGTGGAACCCACCCACCTAATTATCAAAGCAATAAATAACTTTGTAATATACTGGGTAGATTTCTCATACAGCATTGTTACAAATGCAATATTTTATCCAAGGATGCACAAACCTCAAATTGCTTGCGTCCTGCGGAAGCACACTTTTTGATTGGGGGGGGACAAACCCCAAGTACACATGCTCACAACTAGGCCCATGCAAAGCATAGCAAACACTTTTTTTTTTATCCTTTTTTTTTTCTTTTTTTTTTAAAACCCCCAACTTCTCAAAAGAACCAAAATTTCTTCCAATCCTTTGTACAGATGATTGAATTTGTTTGAAAACAATTAAAACATAACAATCAACTGGAAAGTACAGAGTTAACAACACTCCCATTACAGATATTTTTATGCTGAAAATAGTATGATGCATTACCAAATTTCCTGTGATTTGATTATCTAATATTCCTTTACTATTGTCTGCAAATATTCTTGCATCTATAGTGATCAATGAACACAAAGTGTGTTGTTTAAATGCAACTACTGTACTTGCAACGTTACTGTCCCCTGTGTAGTGATAGCGAAGTATGTATGCAATCAAATATCATCATGTTAGGGCTTGTTAACACATATTTCCACAAGATGCGCCCATGGTACTAGGCAGTTGTAGTTGAATTATTTTATAAGAATATGAATCATATATATTTGAATCATTGTTTGATCACAAAATGTTATGAGTTGAGAACATTTATGAATTCTGTGGGAAGCTAACATACAGTACATCTGATACTGAAAAGGATTTTCATCTCACAGTACAGTATGTTTGTTCTCTCCGCTTTGAGAGCTGCTAGAGTAAAATGTACAATCACACCACAGTAATTTGTTTATAACAGTCCCTTTGACCACATGCTTTGACAGTTAAATTTTTTGTGAGTGTAAACTATATACTTCATACGTCGTCAAAAGTAGCCATTAGCACTTGAATTTTTAATCTTCATTGAATTTACATACTGTAATGGGGAAGGGGTTGGAACTGGCTGGGATTGGGCCGACTTGCATAGTTTTTCGGACAAAAGGACAAATTTGGTCAACTGTGAATAAACTTAAGAATAAAATTGCATTGGGTAACTGTTAATGGTAACTTACGACAGGGGCTCATAAACGTTGTGAGCAAGTACTAGCCTTGTAGGGGTGTGTTCTTGTGAGATCTATACGTAATATTTTCTACATCCTTAAAGGCCTCAAATTAAATCAGTTAAAAGTGTGGTATATTTATTCTTGCATTTTCTCCCTAGGCACTCATTTTACTTTACATCGGTTGTTGACATTCACAGCATTCATTATTCAAAGCCCATAACATTTTCATAGACACTATGTTAGGGAGTTGTATACCCCGTACAGAAGTGTGCACTGCATGATGCCTAGGCCAGCATACAGTATATGGTAACTAGTCTACGGCAAAATTTTCCTGCTCCAGAATTTGACAGTAATTTTGTTGTTGTATACTATTTACAACTTTTATCATTTGGTTTTTTTTTTTGTGCACATTATAAACCTATCACTTTAGGCTTCCATTGCGCCGGGCCAATGATTTGTCAGGGGTCTTTATAACTAAGTATTGTGCGTTCCTGTAGAGGTATTTAAAAGTGCATGTTTTCATGGAGGACTGTAGTGAGGCAAGTCTTTCTGAGTGGATGCAAATATTTTAAGACGTTGTGTCCACCTTTAAAATCCAGGTTACAGTACTATCATAGGTATAACCTTGTAACTTCAAGCTGTGAAAATGTACACGCAATAGCAAGTGACATAATAAATAATAGTAAAAATGTCTGGTTTTAATTTGTTTTGTTTTTTTCAACAGAAAATGGGGGAGGACCCCAATCCAGTCCAAACATGGCACTGGCTAGTCAGAATTCTACCAACTCAAACTCCAGTAGTATGTCATCAGAAATTGAAGATAAACAGCTGGAGAATGTCCAATTAGCCGGTGACTCCCTGGAAGATATGTTAAACCATATGGGAGACTACGCACCCACAGTAAGTACAGATTTTGTGATAATGACGCATGGTACTGTGCCTACACTGTAAGCAGGCAATGCCCTCACCATGTAGACTACTGCATCTCCCCACCACCCCACCCCACTCCCAAATCTATGCTGCTGTTATGTGTACAAAAACGTTAGAAGTTTAATACAGGACATGAGTAATGTGCCTCTTTAGCACAGGATTGCTGGCCATTGGCCTGATTGTAAGACTTTAACCGAGCAAATTGTCTAAAAGTCAACAATAGCTTTACATGATATGCCTTTCTTAGAACACATGTACATGTATGTAGTCAACAGTAAAAGGATACTTCAATCGTATTATTTTTTATTTTTCATCAAATATGTTAAGGGGAACATACTGTACGTGTAACCTATCCTACTGTAGGACATGTTTTTTCAAGTAATTCCAACGTGTCACTCTGAAGATATTGGTAGTTACAAGAAGTCGCTACATCACATGAAGTAAAGGTGAAGCAAGCAGGTGTCAAGTCATAGATGTGTGTCAACCCAAAGCAGTTGGTTTGCATATTTGGCTACTCTTTGAACCTGTCTTGGGTAAGAATCCAAGTTAACTTTAAAGTAGGTGGGTGTGTGAGGTGTGCTAAATACCACAGTCATATTACAAATTTACGATGCATTAAATTTTGAAGTCGAAATTTTATACGAAGTTTGAAAGAGAACTAATCACTTGTTTAGTCTGTTTGCATTGGGAAGTTGTTATCTGAACTGCACTAATTTTGATGAAGATTTTTTTTATTTTCTCTGTGAAGATTCCAGAGGCAGTGACTGGTTATTATCTCAACAGAGCCGGCTTTGAAACGGCAGATCCAAGACTGTAAGTACCTTCTTCTGTGTTAACGGTAATTGACCTCTGACAGCTCTCAAAGCTGAGATGGAGTTATAGAAAATTGTATTTTCATAAATGTGCTTTTAAAATATAATGTTGAATTAGAATAGATTACACAGATATAATCAAGAAGTTTGCAAAATGATACTAAGACTTTTTTTGATGAAGTTGTTTGCAAAGGTGTTCCAGCTATTGTAGGATTTTTGTTTGAAAAAGTAATTTATGGAGTCTTTGGAAGCAAATAAATCAGGGGGGAACTGTAAATGCTCTTTTAAATGTTAATTAAAAAAAAATAAACAAATTCCCCATCAGTGTTCTGCTGTAGTGACACTTTGAGAACTTTTATATTCCCCTTCTAGAGTAAGAGTTGTTTCCCTGGCAGCCCAGAAATTCATTTCAGACATCGCCAATGACGCTCTTCAACACTGCAGGATGAAGGGATCAGTCCAAACTGCCAGAAGACCAGGAAAGGTATGATCAAGGGATTAGCTGTAGGGTGAGGGATTAGCTATGGGATGAGGGTTTAGTTACAGGGTGAGGGATTAGCTATGGGGTGTTCATTTCAGACATCGCCAATGACGCTCTTCAACACTGCAGGATGAAGGGATCAGTCCAAACTGCAAGAAGACCAGGAAAGGTATGATCAAGGGATTAGCTGTAGGGTTAGGGATTAGCTATATGGGATGAGGGATTAGTTACAGGGTGAGGGATTAGCTATGGGGTGTTCATTTCAGACATCGCCAATGACGCTCTTCAACACTGCAGGATGAAGGGATCAGTCCAAACTGTCAGAAAACCAGGAAAGGTATGATGAAGGGATTAGCTGTAGGGTGAGGGATAAGCTATGGGATGAGGGATTAGTTACAGGGTGAGGGATTAGCTATGGGGTTTTTATTCGTAGGAAGAGGTTCGCTAAGGAATTTAGCTTCAGTGCGTTTATAAGCATACTTCAAAATAAAATCAAACTGTTGCTTCTCCACTAGAGAGCCTATGTAAGAGAATGTGTAAAAGTAAGTTGGCCTGACGTTTCGATCCTAGCAGGATCTTCTTCATAGGCTAAATGACAAGTAACAGTAACAGAAGGGACAAAAACACACACAGAATACAGACAGGTTAATGAGCATGGTGAAGCCCTGTTGGTTTCTTTCTTTCTTCTCTCCATCCCTTGTCTAATAATCCTCTTACATCTATCTCTTTGTGTTCACCATGCTCATTAACCTGTCTGTATTCTGTGTGTGTTTTTGTCCCTTCTGTTACTGTTACTTGTCATTTAGCCTCTGAAGAAGATCCTGCTAGGATCGAAACGTCAGGCCAACTTACTTTCACACATTCTCTTTACACATGTAAGCATACTTGGTTGTAAAAGTCATTTCACTCGACTATATTGTAAACTGTCTCAGTATCATCCTGAGTATATCATGTTTGTAGGACTGTTTCTTGTCCCCCGTAAATTGATTGCCTTTTGCAGGTTTTATACATTAGCCTTGCCTTCAGGCTTCTGCTCAAATGAGCATTACTAGGCCGTTGAATAAACTGTACAGTACATAGGACATATATATTTCTCTTTATTCAACATTTTCAATAGTTTACAAAGTATTATAAACATAAACCATAACTTTATTACTTTCTTCTCTGGTCTTTCTTAGCAAGACAAAAGGTACACATTAACCATGGATGACTTGAGTGCTGCCCTCTCTGACCACGGCATCAACGTCAAGAAACCTGTGTATTTCACTTAGGGACTGTCATCTCTGAAGGGACCTTGTGGAGGGCCAGTGACTTTACTCCATCTGAAGAACTCATGATATCAGGGCAAACTGTCAGTGTGCAAAATTGGTTGAGTTTTATTTGGCAGTAAGGGCATTTGGTTGATTGGTAAGGTGATAGAACTCAGTATCATTTCACCTTAAACTTGAGAGAGTGACAACGATTTAACTCGAGACAGGAACAATGACAGGTTTGAGAAAAATTGGACCTTTTAAGATCAAGAAGAGAACAAAACTGACAGAATGGCTTTGTGATCCTACAGTATGTATTTAAGCCTTTGTAGATATTGAGAAAAGATGGTTATTGTGCGGCCATCAAAGTCAGCCAACAGAGATGTTTGTGTATTACAAGGATTGTATACAGACATTGACAGCATGCATGACAGCGTTGACAAGTATCAAGTGTTGTAGAAAGACAGCAGGTCAAAGGTCATGAAATGTTATTTATTAAGGTAAGTATGACCAAAAGGGGCGTGTCGGATGAGATGTTATCGAACAGAGCTGTAAGAAACACACAATGAACAATACAAACTGTACATATATTGTAAGTTTGCTTTATTGACAGGTGATCAAAGCACCAAGAAGAGTCTGTTTTGTGGGCGTTCATTTTTTTGTCTCTTTTAATTTAAGCAGAGCAACACTCAGTCCGGGCTTGTACCATATACATGGTTGCAGCTAATTACCAGCTCCTGTAGTTGGGCCAGCTAAGAGGTACTACCATAGCAGTTGGTTTTAGCGGTTCAAACAGGGAGGAGTTAGGGAGGGGGAGGGAGGGACCTGCTGGTTAAATTGAAGTTATGTTATATAATGATGATCAATGTAAAACAGGACAAAAACAATGTATACATACTTATTGAGTTAACAGTGTCAAAGACTGGCAGTTGTGACTTCGATAGCTTGCAAGCCTTTCATACGTACATATCCATTGATTTTAATTTGTTAAGTTTACAGTTTTACAACAGGATCAGCAAACATTGTAACTTATGAAAAATTCCTCGAAAACCATGGCTTTTATTAAAAAATTATGATCATGTAAATGAAGAGTTTGTAATAAGGTGTAAATGACTTGTTTCAACTAACTCCCTTTCAGTAAGTAATAAATATGAAATAATTATAAAGCAATAATGAGTCAAAGTACCTCCCTGCTGACTGGGAAAACAAACGTCAATTTGATGGTTGCAATGCCCAGGGTTATTTATGCTGAACAAGAAGACTATTGAGGCTAATCATAAAACTGTTATAATTGGTCAGCCAGTTGGAACAATTTTTCAATGTTAATACCACTCCAGACTGTCCCCTTATATCATGCTTCAAAGCACTCGTAGTGACAGTATGAACAGTTTCTAACCTTAATCTGATTCTAATGCTAATACCACTCTATGCTGCCCCCTCATAGCATGCTTCAAAGCACTCGTACTGACAGTATGAACAGTTCCTAACGTTAATTATGCTCATACTGTCAGCACAAGTGCTTTGAAACCGGACATGAAAAAAAGAAAACAAATCAAAGATTTGAACCGAGTTGCTGACGTTGATCATTGAACATACCCGAAAGGAACATAACAGGTGAAACCGAAAAAAAACTTTAGGATTGTTTATTGGCCAATTTATTGGACTAATATTTTCAAACATAAGTATATTATACCTGCATTTTTGCACAATTTTTGTAGAATTATATATAACAGGGACTACAGAGTGAACCTTTGCTGATGGGATTAACCAAGATTCAAAGATTACCATCATCAACCTCTGTGAACTAACATATTGTCACAAATTTATGAATGTATTCCAAAACTAATGTCAAAGAAGTGTGAAATTTTTTTTTCTTTCAAAGAGTAGTTGAAGCCATTATGGGTATACAATGTGACTCTTATATGGAAAAGATATTTCAAACTTTAAGAAAACATCATTTCAATATTTTGTCCTGAATTGCTCTGGATATCGTTGATAGAGTAGAAACTATGTCGGTTGTCTAAAGCCTTGCTTCTTTCCTAAATAGAGTGGTTCACATAAGGTGGTCTGTTATGTTATATAGACAAACGTTCTTCAAGTCTTTGCTTGACTATCGTAATATTTTTGTTGTTTCATCCTTGAAACACGCTACATTTTGGAATGTTTGCGTATGCTTACAAATATTATTTTCCTCTTTGTCATGTGGGAGTTAATTATATATAAAGAACAACAAGAATATTTTCAGCAAAATATCTGTGATAAAATTATTCATTCTATTGTTGCCAGATGCAAAATACCACCAACTTTGAAAAATCCATATCTTCACCATCCCAAAGGTTATGAGTTTGTGGAAACTTTGTAGCATGTTTGCTAGGCATATCTCTTTAATAAGATACAGCTCAGCAGTCATAGTGTAACTATATTATACATCGTTGTGTAAGTGACTTCGATTTTTTTTTTTACAATGATAAGATGAAATACATTGCCCATGATAATATGTATAACCACGTAAGTCAGTTGTCTGTGTTTCGTAAGAATGTATCAATATTTTGTCAAAAATTACTTAACAAGTTTTTCTTTAAACAAAAAGTGATCGATATTGAAGCACTAACGTTTCGACGACAAGTTAACGGTCATCCATCATTGCTGTTTATATTAACGTTCGACCTATAAAAGAGGATTGTGTCAATACTGCTTTATTTTTAAATATTTATTGTTTGTGTAAATCTTTGGCATTATATCATGTTTTTTTTCAATATTTATTCTCCATTTACTGTTTGAGAAACAAAATGGATGCGTTTTATTGAATTTACCATCGTAGTAGTCAACGTATCATAGAAAACTAGGCTCGAAAAGTATCGGAGGAGAGTGTCTCTGTAGTCGTTGGAGCCGACTTCCACGTAGGAGGGTCTGAAGTTCCTCCCCAGAGGAAAATTTCAGTTTCATAAAAGTGAAATGGTTTATTCTGTGGATATATTATAACAATAAATTTAGAATTAAAACAAAACTGTTAGCAAACTGCTTATCCACTATAAAGAGCCTGTGTTAGATAAGTTGTAAAAGTAAGAGGGCTTGACGTTTCGATCCTAGCAGGATCTTCTTCAGAGGCTGAAGACTTGCTATATTCAGCCTCTGAAGAAGATCCTGCTAGGATCGAAACGTCAGGCTCTCTTAATTTTACACAACTATAAATTAGATCTACAATTCGGTCTACACGCAAGGTTGTACAAATAATATTTAATTTGTTTGGGTGGGGTTAGGAAAAACAGGGAAACACCCCCAGGATCCACGCCCCGAATAGAGAGTAGAAGTTTCATTTTGAAGCCATACCAATTCACCCTGCCTGCGTTTTTAGGTAATGGTATATTCCTCAAGCTATATAGACCTGGAATGTCAAAAGGGAAAAATATCGTGATAAACGTGTATACGACACAATATGCTTATATATGTAGCCTACACAAAAAAAAACCTGGGATATCCCGCCCCAATAATTAGAGATGGAACTTGTTGCAACTCCCTCGTCTAAGAAAGCACTTTCATTAGCCCCAACTTTTAACATGCTAAACTCATCAAAGTAACTTATTTGGTGTTCTTCTTTATAATGTTTCCAGACACTTAGGAGATAAATTAAGGCGGGTAGGTTGAGGGTGTGTTGAAGATGTCAGAATATGTGTGTGTAGGGGGGGGGGGGCGTAAAGGTTGCGGTTCAACGAAGGGCATGAATGAAAATTTTATTATTTTGCAGGGGAAATATTTCGTGATGAGCTAGATATTTTAAGTAACGAGCCGTTATTAAATAAATAAAACAAGAGTTTTGGAATTCGGTCTATTATTCAAATTTAAGAACCGATGAAAACATAACGTATAGCTTCTTTTCAAGTCCCTCCCTCTCAACTCACTTCCGAAACCGGCCCTTACCACTCCTGCACCACTCCATACCCACTCCCACACCCCAAGCTATATCCACAACCTTCCCTTGTCACTCCCTTCCGAGTATTAAAATGAAACTCAGGCAAAACCACGATATAGCCTACGTCGTCGTCACGCGATGAACTTTGTTCCTGTATATACCGACATAATTTGGTCATATTCCTCTTTTTTATGTATTCATCAATCATTAATCAAGGGAGGTTGTTTCGCAGAAGAAGGGTCAGCCGTATACCTCTATAAAGGAACAACAACAGTTATAGCGTTCAATGAAGTACACAAAGATATCTGAATAACACGACAACAATTAATAGAAAAGTTATTATTAAAGATCCGCAGGGCATCGATTTTTCGACGAACTCGCGATGCCATAGAAACTGAAAGCAAATGCTTTATAATTATCTGTTAGTCGGCTCACGCTTTAATTGCTTGCTCAGAAGCCGCCATGACGGATAATAAGTTATATTATGAAATGGTGAACCATTCTCTTTTTCGAAATCGATGGGTCATTTTAGGAACCTCGTTTTAGGTGACTCGTTTTATGTGCCTCATGTTAGGTGAATCATTAGGTGCCTCAGTTTAGGTTTATTAAAACAAGCTATAGAGTATGGATTTGGTCGCGGGTTCTAATTCGAAATTCAATTTCTTTCAGGTTTTTTTTTACAAGATTCAAGCTTTCTTACACTAAATCACTTTTGAAAGCCATCGTACATCATTCTTCAGTTTGGTTATTTTCCCTTCCTTTTGTCATCCTTCCTATATCTCAATGGGATAACTTTGTTATGCAGGTCTTGTCCTTTTTTGAAAGGAGTGCACCAGACCACTAATGCAGTTACAACCGTGTATAGGCTTATATAATATGTGCATATTAAATGGATATCAGTGAGATCGAGAAGCCTAGATCGAGAAGTATATAGGACTAATTTTCTACAACAAAAAGGAGTTTAACCCCTGCTCGACCTCGCAAGAGGTCCTACGGGGGATAATAGTATAGTTTTGTAGAATAGACACTTTTTCTAGGGAAAATTGTCTATTGTTCAGCTGCAGATACAACTCTATTTACTGTCCTCCCATTTCGTGCACCCCCTGCCTCATCCCCTTTTTTCATCCTCGCAGATCAAGAGTACTTATAAGCATGACCTTACGTATAGAGCGAATTATAGACCCGACTTATATAATAGTCTAAATAAAATATGCCAAACCTTTAAGTGCTTTTCGTAGGGACCCTCCCCCACCCCCTCCACATTGGAGTCGGCTTCATGACAGCCCCAGGGCCACACTCTTCTTTATGAAATCTTGAACACCCCCCCCCCCCGCGCTCCGGATGTCATGGGCAAAATTTCGATAATGCAGAAAACAGCGAAACATAATTCATTATTCAAGAACATTGTATTTTATTAATATCCTAACATTATTTGAAATAATAAACATTTCGCATGTTCTTTTATACATATTTATAGTTTTATATATGAAATCTTCAGTTATAAATTAATGTGTTCAATGAAATCTTTTCAGCTTAATGACGCATAACTTTATCTGTTACTACCTTTTATAATAGGACTCACATAACTGATCCACGTCACATTGTGATCACAGAAAATATCGCGATTCTTTAACACAGAAAAACGTTGGTTCAATATTCACTATGGTTGTGTGGAAGCATTGCTATTAGCTGAAGATGTACAGCAATGTTTTCATTAAATATCTATTAATACTACTAAGCTATGTAAGAAAGTAACAATACGGCCCGTTACATTGAGACTGTATACTATATGCCAAGGGCATGGGCGGCGATCATGGGGGGACGGGGGGGACATGTCCCCCCAATATTTTAGGTGGGGGGATATAGTATCTAATATCCCCCCAATATTTGGTGGCATAGTGTGGCTATAAATAGAAAATAATGCGTGAGATTATTTATCCAAATCATATTTGGCAGTGGCTAAAACTTCATCCAACACAGGCTGCATGAGGTAAATGACTCTTCGTGGTCGTTTCTGTGACCTGTGACCGTATAACATGTTGACTATCATGATTATTATCATAATGTCTGTACATCTCTTGTGTATGAGTGTAAGTACGTACAATCATATATATGATCCACATCAATATGGGTTCAATGGGTTTCCATTTGGCCTGTTTCCTACAAGATTTCTAACCGCAGGCGCGTAGCCAGGGGGCGAAGGGGGAGACCGCCCCCCCCCCTCCCTCGATCATATTTTTTGTATTTTTTGTATATCATATCGAAGTTTTATAGTAGCCGTTATAAGAGGTTTTAATATTTGTACACCAATAAATTAACTGTGTCTGAATTTTTGAAAATTCCCTGACCAACATTCTTCATCATACTTCACTCTACTCGTGCAATTTTGACCGGTCTGTTAGGAGTTGTATGGGTTTTTTTTGCTATATTGGTTGTCCATAGATGATATTTTGTGCAACATTATGGGCATGTTTTGAAATTTGAAGTGAATTTATTATTCAAATTCTGAACAAATAATGGGCTTAAAACCTTGAAAAGTGGGGCTGACTGGTATTTTGGGCCGTTACGTAGTATTACCTACAAAAGCAATGATCCACAAGAGATGCGATGAGGTCGAACATGATGTGTGACTGGTGACAATGTTGAAAAAGTTTATGGATGAAAAAAAACTATTGGGAAAAACTTGGTTTCAGGCAAAAGTATACATCTGGTTGGTCATTTTCAAGCCCGAGAAGTGCCATTTCCGGTGATCTCGGGGGCTATCAAAACCAGAAATTTTCTTGTACGCTGCGCGCCAACCGATGGTGGCGTTACGCTTAAATAGTAATATACAAAATATCACGAAGCGCGCGAACAATTTTGGGGATGAAAGTTGCTACGCGCCTGCACCCAAGCAAATGTCCCCCCCCCCTCCCAATATTTGAAATTATTCGCCGCCCCTGGCCAAGGGCATATCCAAACACTGCATTGACAGTGTGTAAAACTACCAACCTTTGGTACAAACCTCCACAATGTAAGCGGCTATACTCAAAATCTGCGGAACACTCCATTTCACTCCGATTTTCTAAGTTGAACTTCTATATCGAATTATTACGTTTTTATGAATAACATTTAAAAAAAGTGCCGTTCTTTTCTTCTTTTTATCAAAATGAAAATGTCTGGAAAAGACCCCCAGGTTTTTTCAAAGACATGTCGATATCTCTCGATCAGGTCATCCGTTCGTCCATTCATTTACATATATGCAAATTAGCATATATGTAATGCGCGACACCTGATTCATCCGTAAGAATCCACCGACATTGAGTCTATACAAATAAGCAGTATCCTCTCTTAGAAAAATCTATGTACTGTACTGTTAGGGATTATAATGCTCTACAGCGTAGATACGAATCGATAAAGTCATTTAAACATCATTAATCGGATGTAAAGAATTATTTGGAATTCTTCAACACACTTAAAGTTCCAGTGTCAGTTCTTACAATACTTAACGAAATCGACTCTGCGATACTGCATACGACAACAAATGACAGCAGTACAAACCCCTTTAAAATAGTGCAACGATCATTCCGCTAAGTTTTTGACTGTCTATATCTCTTAACAGTTGCTTAGTTGTGTGCGACTTTCCGTTATTGGCGTTTTTAACCAAACAAACTTCCTCTATAGAATCATCGGCCCGTTCGGAACACTAGTCAGTTATAGTCCTGGTCCACCTTTATTCCTCTATGAATCCAACAAGGCAAGTATAGTAGCCCTTGGTGAAAATGCACACTTCTAATAAAACTAAAACATCAGGATTTATCAGTAGCAGTAAAGTTTGACGTACATTCGAACACTATCGCCAAGTGTGACTGTCGTTCCGTCACTCGAGTCCCCAAGTAATTCACAAGTTGCCGTTCCTGTTCCGTCGTCGTCGTCATGAAACAAAAAGCCCGAGCAGTTATTGTTTTGAGAACAGTTCACTGCGCATTGCATAGAAGACAAGACGCCTTCTTCTTTGATGATTTCTTGAGCTGTATCTGGGGTTTCCGTGTTTTGAAATAGGAATGTTTTAAAGCTAGATAATGTCTCGATCAAAATGCTTGTACAGTTTAATTCCTTTCGTATCTTGCCTACACCTTGACTTCCATCTGTAGTCGCACTTGTCGAGGCTTCCCTTGTAGTCGAATGTACTTCCGTCGTTGCTTCTGTTGTCGTAGATTGCGTGGTGGGAGCATGGGATGTTGTCGGAGCTGGTGTAGTTGTTCCTTCCTTCGTCGTCACGACAGTGGTGGGTTCTTGTGTGGTTGTTTGTTCTATTGTTGTCACGACTGTGGTGGGTTCTTGTGTGATTGTTTGTTCTTTTGTTGTCACGACAGTGGTGGGTTTTTGTGTGGTTGTTTGTTCTTTTGTTGTCACGACAGTGGTGGGTTCTTGTGTGGTTGTTTGTTCTTTTGTTGTCACGACTGTGGTGGGTTTTTGTGTGGTTGTTTGTTCTTTTGTTGTCACGACAGTGGTGGGTTCTTGTGTGGTTGTTTGTTCTGTCGTCTCGACTGTGGTGGGTTCTTGTGTGGTTGTTTGTTCTATTGTTGTCACGACAGTGGTGGGTTCTTGTGTGGTTGTATGTTCTGTCGTCTCGACTGTAGTTGGTTTTACCGTGGTTGTTTGTTCTGTTGTAACCACTGTCGTACGTTCTGCTGTAGTTGTTTGTTGTGTTGTGGGTTCTTGTGTTGTAGTTGGGTCAATTGTCGTCGGCTGCGTCGTCGTTGGAGTTTGAGTTGTTAGAGATGGATCTAAAGAATAGAGAAAGCCGTCAAGTTTAACGAACATTTAATTACATTTCCATACATTCAAATTATGCTCAATTCTGTAAAGTGTTAACAACGCGGAAAGATGCTTCTTCAGTATTATTATGGTGTTGCAGCATGCCAATGTTAATCTACATACGTATGCATAAACTTACCTAAAACACAAACAGCCTGATGCTGTTCGGTGCAGTCTACATCACGTTCTTTGCCGTTGTCTTTTAGCACGACGCAATTTCTGATGACGTCACCATCGTTAGGATAGCTGCCACCATCCCAGCCTACAAAATATAATGAAATGAGTTGTAAGTTATACTATATATAGTTAAGATCGACTTCATCGGAAAAAGGTCCCCGTCCCTATCCTCGCGAAGGTTATGGCGAAGGTCATGGCGACGGTCGGGGCGAAGGTCGGGGCTCACCACAATCTCCGCCATCACATTCTCCATGGCCATACACCCATTTGCAAAGAAACCGTGACCTACCTGCAGTACTTTTATACAGCCTATAGTCACGTAACACATAACAACGTATAGTACCACAAAAGTAGCTTCGTAACTCAAACCTTTATCAACATAGTTCCTTGGACTATTTGCAAAGGTTTCTTCACTACATTTACTAGAAAATTATAAAATCTTAGATGACATACATTCACAAATTAAAGATTATCCGGCATAAAATGTGTTCAACTCACACTAAGAAACGGTTCATGTTTCATGATTGCTCCTATTCTAAAGTTACGTAACATCACAATACATACTACGTAATTCGGCGCGTGCATTAATTAAACGGGGTTTGCACATTATCTACTTTCACGTGACATCTCTCAGATATCATGAAGCACAGTAATTAAATTACGGTACTACTGTAAAACGCGAGAAACAGGTACATTTCAACTAATGCGAGGGGACACATTATACATTTTGGGTAATTGTTACCATTCTAAAATAACTTTCATTCTAACCTAACCCATAGACAGTCTGCAGGCGTCGAGCTACTTTTGCCCTTCTAACGCTGTATCTAATAACCTGATTGGTCGATTCATACTTGCGTTGATATGAAACTAAAGTAATACTATGCAAAATAACTTACTTGAAGAATTGATCATAGTCATATAAAATACTGAGGGCGCTTGATTCGAGCTGCCTGTATATTTATATAGCTCGTGTAGTTTTTACTTGTTGTTTGTGTTTGAGATGTGAATTTGTAATTTCGGTGACGGTAGACCGCATGATGTTGTTATACTAACCCTGGCCATGCTTTCGTTTGAGATAGCCTCCTATTCAATCGATTCACAGTTAATGAATACATTGAAAGAAGAGTCCATTCTAAGAATATGCAGAGGTATAACAGAGCAGGAATAAAGAGGGTAAGTAGGCACAATGAAACCTATAGTTTCACATTTCCTCCTGGACTAACTGCGAATGTTAACAGTCTCCAAGGTGAATTATTGCATGTGAAGCAGACGATTGCAAATTTACGCAACTCGTGTTTTATAGTATACTACATGCAACTAAGGCAGAATAAAGCCCCGCAACATAGATTACCGAAGGTAGCGGTGAAAAATAACAATTACTATTTGTTTCGTTGGGACAGACAATTCCCTGCAAACGGAGGAGGACTTATCACTTATATTTCCAAGGACTGGTCAATTTGCAAACCAATATATGTTCAACGATCTCAACACCAGATATTGAGCTTATTGCTATAGGAGCACAGCTTCCAAACTATATTAATAAAGATTGGCAGAATGAAGCCCCGCAACAAAGATTACCGAATAAAGCGGTGAAAATTAACAATTACTGTGTTTCGTTGGGAACAGACAATTCTCTCTGCAAACGGAGGAGGACTTATCACTTATATTCCCAAGGACTGGTCAATTTGTAAACCAAAGTTATGTTTCATCATCTCTACACCGGATATTGAACTTATTGTTATTAGGGCACGGCCACGATTCAGTCCAAGTGAAGTCTCAAATATTACTATCATTTATGTATACATATACGACCATCAACAAATTTTGCTACAGCTGTTCAAATATTGAAATCTAAAAATAACCGATTTTGCAGAAAGATAATCCACGAACATATTTTCTGGTAGCTGGAGATATAAATAGAGAACGTATAAATGTGATCGAAATGATGGGTTTAAGAATTACGTGAATTTTTGCATCTATCCACAGTCGAATTCTAGGCTAGATGCATGTACATTTAAGGTGATTGCTATATACTAAGCTAATTAATTGTACCGATTTCCACCTCAGATCACAATAGTATACTGGCCATACCAAAGTATACTGAAAATAAAACCTTGTTATAAAACAAAAACCCAAACGAGAAGGGATATTTGCAGAGAAAATATTAATTAAATAAAGGAAATTTTCTTTTCCTTTTCTAGATTTGTCTGTCCAAGAATCATTTTGCTTATTGGCAGTAACACGTTAATTCTCATCGAATGATTTAGGAGATTGAGGTGATTTGCAACAGGTTTGTTGATCTGTTTTGTTTTGATCCCCGATCTATGTTCAACTGAGTCATTCTCATTCTTAGCGTATAGTTTTCGACTCTCCAACGTATTGTAAGTTGCAAATATTTAATTAATAGTTAATTAACAGTTTTTTCCCCGAGTGTTTCAAATGTGAGTGATAATTTAACATATAAACCGTCGTTTTATTCCATTCCTCATCGATACAAACGAACCTGAAGGAGCCCTGATGAACCACGCCTTTCAGAATGATTATGACATTAATGCTTTGGGAAAGATGCGTGTACAGACGTTGATTATTCAGCTGCTGGTTATTTTTTCGGAGTTGAGTTACGAACCGTTTAGTGGGATTTATTTCTTCTATTAGTTTTTATCATCATAAACATTTATCTCAAGGTTAGCTGCGGATGTGAAATTATTATGTAATTTATGAACTACACTCTTCCTATAGAACGCCCCGAAGTATGGTATATACAATGGAATTGTGGTAACTATGTATAGATTTCAGCAAACCAATCCTACTTAAATGGATCTTTTTTTCTATTTTATATCATTACCCTTTACATATGATTACGTCGACAGCACTGTATATAAGAACTGACGTCATGAAACATTTATAGTTTAAGGCAAATATGTATGTTTTTTAATGGCGTATCCTTAAATCTAAATTAAAAGCAATCAATTGTAATACAACTCTTGTTGGTTGGACTTTTCGGTTCATTCGACGTTTTCGGAAATCTTATATACTCACGAAAGTACGATTGCTCGTAAGATCCCAAGCACCACCAGTCATCTTCTACACTAATATCGTTGATACCCGTCCAAGCAAAAGAATCGACGTCACTTTTAATAAAATCGGTGACACTTTTCTCGGAGGGACAGGCTAATGTTGAGAGGGTAGCTAGAGACCTACAATACGCCTTCGCCTCACTCCACGTGTATGTATCTTCAACCGAGACGGCGTAACAGTACGATTTGTGAGCAGAAAACCCATTTGGACAGGTCACGTCTTCCTCAGAGCTTGAGTGTGCCCCTGTATGAATATATGTATATATGATCATATGAATATATGATAATATATATTTTATTAGAAGAATCAACTGCTTTCAATTAAAATACAAAATAAAAGTTCATTCTGCATGGAGGATGGACAAACTCATGCATGTCTAAATTCTTGCCCACAAAGTGCGTTATGAAATTCGGATGCATGATTGCGAAGAAAACACTATATGTGTTATCAAAAGCATGATAGGCAGGGGAAAGAGGGCACCCACCCCCCCCCCCCCTCCCCTCCCATCCCCTGGAAGATCAAATTAGGTAAAGAGAACCAAAACCGTGCTCTCTCGTTCAAAATATCCACAGCTCTTAAATGTTTATTGATCAAATATATTGATACATAATAACTAAATGTATCCGGGAAGAAAAAATGTGTAGTTAGTAGTAAATAATCAACCTGATTAATTAATCGTTACAAGATAAACCAGATTTGTCTAAGCTTCGTGCATTCGGCCTGCAATAAATCCGTATATGATAACCAAATAATAACATTATTATTTTACCTCAAAATTGTGTTCCTTTTTTTTCACTCAAATTTGCTAAACTGTTTAGTTCTTTTTCAGGGGAAAATAGTTTCGAATTTCCTCGACAAGTTTCTGCATAGAATTCTTTTCATATAGATGTCAATATTTCAACGGTGTAAATATCGATAATTTTTGACTTATTCCTTCAAACTGCGATATTTATAATCAAAGTTTACAATTGTATATCATTTTTTTTTCTTTTCTTAAAATTTAGGATAAAGGTACATGTACTAAGTAAAGTAACGAAAGGTCCACATAAACCATTGCAATAAGGTGAGTTTCAGCAAAAGCTTGCCAAAGTATGTTGACTTTTCGACGGAATATGGGATATATGAAACAAAACTGATCATGGGTGATTTACTGATCATTTTATTGCGTGCCACCTCTTTTTGCTCATGCAAAGGAACCAGCTGAATGATCCAGCACTGCCGGAGAGTGCATCTCTAGTTTAACATAAATGGTTGGAGGGGGAGAAACAACTCCTGCCTCCCCCCAATTTTCAAAATCGGGGAGGTTTTGCCCTCTCCCCACCCCCCCCCCCCTCCCCCCACTCCGTTGCTATACACCTAACACATAATTTAAATTAGATCATTTGATACAGACTATTCATATATATTGCTTGAGCGTACATTAGCAATTATTGGGGGGGGGGTGGGACTTAATACGATTCCCCCGGCTTTAACCGTTAGGCAGGGGACCCGACGGGCTCTTCCCCGTTAGATCGATGCCCCATGCATGATGTAGAGTGATTGTTTTCAAACTTTAGCCAACTCGTGGCATGAGTGAAAAACTAAGAAAACTCTCTGTTTCCATGTCTTTTTAAAACAAAAAAAAGTTATTAAATGTTTAATAAAATATATCTTACCTGCTATTATATTTAAAGTGAAGATCAACAACACTGGAAAGATCCAAATATCGCCAAATAAAATGATTAACATCTTGAATTCCTCTTCCAAAATAAATTTAAGTTGTCTCCAAGAAAATATAAATTTTACATTTGTCTGTTTGTTTATTTTTTGTTTTCAAATAGAAGTGATCATAATTCTGATTATTATAATATGAATGAAATAGTTTGCTACAATTCCGCGATCTGTTACCAGTTGGGAATATTTCAATATCAATTTGCGTTGAGGTGAGCCTCTATCTTCTGAGAAATATGTATGAGAATGAAACACGAATTTTTGCTTTCACCTCAATCGCTGACCTGCATTCCAGGAAAAGTTTTTCTTTTTCTTCTTTAATCTTTATGAAAACACCTCAAATTTCAATTTTCAACAGAAACGGCGCTTGAAGAAGAAAAATAAGCCGAATAAAATATACCAAGTGAGTCTTGCTGATAACTGTGTGAATTCATCACGGCAAATGAGGAATCACGGTGTCGGGTTAAGCTCAACCACCAATGTAGACACATGTACAATCACACGTCACTCAGTTTAGCCTAATTGTTTGCCTGTCAATACATTAATAGAACCCCATTATCGGTAGAGGTCAGTATTTTAACAACGTTAATAAGGATTGTATAGAAAAACAATTAAAAGGTCCTTTCACCCTTCACTCACCTAGATGAAAACGACACACACATAACACTCTATTTTATGACTCGATATTTAAACGCCACTTAAACTTGTTATAAACTAATAAATTAGCGGTATTTGTTTTTGCACAAGACCTCATCAGTTGAAAAATCAATTTTTTCCATTTTCTCTGCCTTTACCACAAAAAAAAACCTTACCCCAGAAAACAGAAGGTAACTTAACAACCACCGATCGACATAAAAATAGAAAATTGGGTAAGTTTTCAATAAATAAATCGATTTTGAGTTAACGGTTTCTAGGCTGTTTCTATTTCAAGTGTCCCGTATACTAATATTAGCCAATCATTATCCGTCAACCAGGCGATGGGGGAAAATGTAATACGTTATATAATTGTTATATATAGGCTACTTAGTTATTGCGCATGTGTAAACAGTGTATCGCAAATAAGCGAAGAACATACGGAAACAGTGAATCGTTATTACAAATACCTACAGTATGTATATGGTATAATTTTCTATGTACCGTACTATTACCTATAGATCCTATAGGATCTATGGTCACTGAGGTTATATTTCGTACAAAGGGTAATGTACATTTCGTTCTTATTTTTAACAATAAATATGTCACTGTTTTATCGAATGTGATGTTAAAGCGGTATGACATTCTTTTTTAACATGTAAATGTAACCATAACTGTCGTTTTACTGCAAATAAAAAGACTCAACTTGGACTACACTTGCACTTTCTTCTAATCAGCCACGGGTATATATATAAGACGTCCCACTTGTATCCTATCATATAGGACCGCGTCATAGGACCGTCAGCAGAGCCGGGTGAGGAAGGCACTATGGAGACGGGGGATGGTCCTCAGATCGTCCCATATAGGGATTCTGCAAAAGTTCCTCCAGTACAATGGTGCATTCTGCAGGCATACTGTATATAGGGGAGCGTTGTGGTCAAGTGGTTAAGGCAGTGGACTTGTGATCTAAGGATTGCAGGTTTGAGTCCTGGCCAGATCATTGCGTTGTGTCCTTGGGCAAGGCACTTTATCTCCATTGCCTCTCTTCACCCAGGTGTATGAATGGGGACTTGTGAGGTAACTTGTAAATATAGTTGTGTGCGCCGGCTTGTGGCTGCACCCTATGGGAAGTCCCCCGGGGGACACGTGGATGTGGTGCACTGTTGTGTCCCAGGAGAGACTGATTGAATTGTGCACACTTTGGTGTGTGGGTGTGACAGGGTTACCAATGACCAAGGGTTAAGTTGTAAAGTCATGTGAGGAGGCATTAGCCTCATACAAGACTGTAAACCTTCAACTTTATATAGCCTAGATTCGTAGCAAGTAGGTTCAGCATATGCAAGATTGTGCCAAATCGTGTAGGCCCTACTTTTATTTTTTTGTAACACTCTGAAAGGAGGGCGGGATACACACCCCAACGACCCTGGATCAGCGCCTCGTATGTCTGTACCAGCGTCTACTAGCCCTCGTTATTTTTACCATATAAACTTGTACCATGCAGGCGCATTTCAGAATCTATAATACATAGGCCAAAACCAGTGCAAAATTTAAGACGTGTATTTTAATTTAGAGTATATTGCACTCGCAATCCTACAAAGGGGAATTCTACGACAATCGTACTCGTGCTTTGGGAAGGGATGGGGGGGGGGGGGGTATCCAG
>JAIPMN010009456.1:12109-34814 GCA_020650975.1 Apostichopus californicus | reverse complement strand
ATATACAGTATATATATACAGTATGTAACAATAACAACAAGTAACTGGAACAAAAATCACTCTCAGAGTACATGGGGTTGATTTGAGACTTTCTACATACAGTATTTGTGAAACTGTTTAGTTCAGTTATATATTCATGAAAAACGTATCTATAGTCATTCCATCAGTCATGTGGAAATTTGTCAGTGATGGGTACTGTAGGACATCAACATCAAACACATCAGAAAATTTGAATCAATAAGATATTTTAACACAGATGTCAAGATGTTTTTTAATGGGATGCGGGAAAGTCCTACAACAGTGCAATAACCTGGGTTTACTGAGCAATGAGTATCATTTCACTGTTGACTTGAAATTTATGTACACGATTTATGCAAAATTGTAAAGACCGCACTTATCAGTAGTTGAGGAAAACAATTGTGTCAAGGGAAGGGAAGGAGGGGATGGGGGGGGGGTGGGGGGACCATGTCTGCATTCTCTATAAAGGTGGTTGACAAACATGCATGGTGTGACATAACAATAGGTGTTCCGTACTGTACCTACTGTACAGTACAGTATGCTCAAAAGTTACCAACTGGTTTATTTAACAGTGCAACATCTTGGAACCTAAAACTGTGTGAAATTGGATCCCTTGCTTTAAGGAATTACTAAACATGATGAGATTATCGTATACTTGAAAGAACATTTGTTGCCTACATTTGAATTTTTTTTTATCTTGCTAAATAAACATACCTCATGTAATTACATGTCCATTACATTGACCACTACACATACCCACACAGTAGGCATATCACCAAAAAAAACCCAGAAAAAAACAGCCCTTTTCATGATATTAACCAACCTTTCATGCCCATTCCAGAGCTGTAACCGACATAAACCAACGTTAAAGATTACAGTTTTCTGATTTTACCTAGAGAGTCAACATACCTCATGCAGCAAGGTGCTGAGCTTTCGTAGCATGAGTCTCATGGCTGAGAGCTCTCTCACCATACTGTTGTATACCACTGCATCAATCACCACACAGCTGTCCTTCTCCACTGCATTTAATTTGCCTCTCATGGAAGATGAGGAGAGAATTGATGAGCTGTTGGGCAGGGAGGATAGAAATAGAATGTGACTTTAAATCATGAATCCGAGCTACAAAAACAAATGAATGTACTGTACTGTACATGTGAGTGATGTGACTAATGAGTTGGACTATAAATGCTGATAATTCGGAACATAAAAGTCATTTTCTGCTTTCAAATCAAGAAAAAACATTAAAAACAAAAACAAAACGGAATGATACATTTCACGACACTGAAAATCCTGTACACCATAAATTCTTGTATTAAGTTGCATATATCATTCATGAGTGAGTTAAAAAAAAAGAACTATTTGATCCATTTTATGCAGAAAACTCTGCGTTCCACAAACTTAACACATTGATCTTTTTTCTCACTTCTGAAATGCCTTATTTCAGCCTTTTCTTTGTAGAATATTATAAAAGGAATAAATAAGCCTAGGTAAGAGACTAAGAGTAAGAGATTAAATTTCTCTTTGCCTTTTAACAGTAGGACATGCTACTGTACCACTATACTATAGCCAATTCTAGGTTAAATACAGCTTTAAATTAAGATTAGCTAAGTATGATCCATCATGCTATGCATAATTGACAGAATACATACTCTAGATGCCACTTGTAAACCCAGACAGTGCATACATGAGCAGACTGCAGTACACACAACTCAACAACTTAAAAACCATATGGAAGGAAATCTGGGTGTTTTACAGTAAAATCAGGGATTCCTTTAGTGTTTGGATTTTGTGTAGCAGAGCTCTCCAAAGGCTCAGAATTTGGTCTCAGATTATAACCTTTATAAATGCTATATTCATTTTTTTTTCATTTCATTTATTGTTCATTTTGTAAAGCATTTTGGGATGCGATATACTGGATAAATTATTGCCTGAAAATGTATACATGTAGAAGTTTGTCTAAACTGCACACTTTAATTATATATACTGTGACTTTATACATATAACGCAGCACATTGTGTGAGGGGGGAAAATTAACTTCACGTGCGAGGCTTCAATGTAATCAGGCATGGGTTAAGTGTAGTAACGTAATTATGTTTTCGTAATGCCATGGTGATACAAGGCCGACATAGAAACATGACGATCATTAGAAATGTAGGGAATACATCATCAAATCCAACACTTTCAGTTTTAAATCATTGCTCTGGAGATAAACAGTATTGTACACAATAGCCCTTCTAAGTAGCTGTTTATAATGCAACTTGCATTATATTGGCCAACAATTTATTTTTTCAAAGCAGGACATTTATTTCGGGTACAAATTGTGCCTAAAGCACCCCTACAACTTTCTGATTTTCCACCTAAAATATTATATTTTCAAGAAGAAAGTTGAAGAAGAACTCCCTAATATAAACGAATTTTTATATCGATTTAAATTTATGCTTCAAGTAGAAGAATATTTACAAACGTCTAAATTTCATGCGCCCATTTCCTATAATACTTTACATTATAATGCATTTAAGAAATGCAATCTCTTATTTTCGTAAAGACTTCATCAATCGTATAAATTATTTTCATGTTATGTTCCTTTATAATTTATGCAACGAAAGAATGTTGAAATTATCATTTATGCAACGAAAGAATGTTGAAATAAAATTTGGAAAAAAAAAAAAAAAACTTGCATTATATTACAAAACCACTTAAGAGAAGAACAGGCACTGTGCTATTGTTATTTGTAGGAAGATTATAGTTAGGGCTAAATTATAAATATACAGAAGTACTCAGACTTCATCAGTTGTAATTTTACATCATCAAGCTTGAAAAGAGCCACAGAGACTTCACCTTTACCGAGACATACAGTAGATATCAGTAAGGTTAGGAAGATTTGAGCAATACTGTACTTGATTGTACATCTATGTTTGTATAGTCCTGTAACATTTACTTCATGCAAGGTGTGTATAGAAATGTACACTCCGGGAGTCTATTGTTAAATCACTGTGTACAAGGCCTGCTGTGTACTGTAAAAGCGTGTTACAAGAAAGATTGTGAACCCATATTATTGTACAAAGTGCACATCATGTACAAACTTGTAGTTTTGTAATTTAACCAATATGAGAGGGACTAGGCAAGGACCTAATTTGGTGTTCAAATGTGTATAAATATACAGTACTAATACTGTAGCAGCTTTGACAGCTCTGAATCTGTATGATTAGATCTCTTGCACAAAAACTGTATATATACCGTACAGTACATGTTTCAATTGTACAACTGTAATACAATCTGGCATTTTGCATAGCATCTGCTATGCGATACTGGATAAACTGTTCCCTGGTAGGTTGTAAAATAAATTCCTGTTGTCTCCAACAAATTATGCAAGTCTAAACACTTTATTGTCGGTACAATTTAGAAAGAGGATGGGACTGAATTGTTTACCTGTAGAGGCTGTAGTATATGCACAGTATATAAAAACGCCGATTGGGTGGATCTTTACATATAAGAACAAATTTCCTGGAGCTTTCCAGAAGATTTAGTCAGTTTTGGAAGAGAAAAGAAGTGGGTATTGAACCTGAGGTTGGGGGGGGGGGAGTGGGGGCACAGTGCTAATACAAACTGTACTGTAGGTTGTATTATGTGCAGAATGGAGACAAGCACTGTAATAGTGGAGTGGAGTAAAAATAAACCATACTGTACACATGTATGTATAATGTCTGCAGAATATGTGTAGTAATGTAAACCTGTACATGTGCAGTATAAAGGAAGCCCTAAAGACTGATCATTGCCTTATTTAACTTATCCAGGCTCATTTTGACTACTGTACTTTACTGCGGGTCAATCAAACAAATTTAAAAGAATATTCACTGGGTCAATTTTTGTGCAATTTACGGTTTTTGCAGTTACAGTAAATACACATCGCTTATAACTAGATCTAGGGATATGAGTACAGTATTATCATGAAATTAACGTTTTTTAAACAGGTTATTACGGTATTAGAATTAAATAGCAAATTTACATGAACAGTTATAATCTTTAAGTCTAAATGAAAATGTCCCCCAAAAGACTAAAAGGTCATGCTGAAGTCAATCTACAGTGACTTAATGATTTCATGCAGCATAGTATCAAATATCATTATTGTAGATGTACATTTTTTTTTTTTGTGTGTGCAAAGTTAAGTCTTCTTACCACATTGTGTTTTAATTCTTAATTTGGCATGATTGTGTGGCAACAATGGTAGCAGCATAAAGTTACTACCACACACTATAGTACAATATGTAATGCCAGCCTACACTACAAATACTATATCCTTAGCAGTACGTAACACTGTACTGTAGGCTAAATTAACACTGTAGCACAGGTTAAATTAACAGTGTAGCACAGGCTCGATTAAACACTGTAGCACAGACTAAAGTGGCACTGTAGCACAGACTAAATTAACACTATAACACAGGCTAAATTAACACTATAGCACAGGCTAAATAACACTGTAGCACAGACTAAATAACACTATAGCACAGGCTAAATAAACACTATAGCACAGGCTAAATTAACATTGTAGCACAGGCTGAATTAACACTATAGCACAGGCTAAATTAACACTATAGCACAGGGTAAATTAACACTGTAGCACAGACTAAATAACACTGTAGCACAGGCTAAATTAACACTATAGCACAGGCTAAATTAACACTATAGCACAGGCTAAATAACACTGTAGCACAGACTAAATAACACTATAGCACAGGCTAAATAAACATTATAACACAGGTTAAATTAACATTGTAGCACAGGCTAAATTAACACTATAGCACAGGCTAAATTAACACTATAGCACAGGCTAAATTGACATTGTAGCACAGGCTAAATTAACACTATAGCACAGACTAAATTAACACTATAGCACAGGCTAAATAACACTGTAGCACAGACTAAATAACACTATAGCACAGGCTAAATAAACACTATAGCACAGGTTAAATTAACATTGTAGCACAGACTAAATAACACTGTAGCACAGGCTAAATTAACACTATAGCACAGGCTAAATTAACACTATAGCACAGGCTAAATTAACACTATAGCACAGGGTAAATTAACACTGTAGCACAGACTAAATTAACACTATAGCACAGGGTAAATTAACACTATAGCACAGGCTAAATTAACACTATAGCACAGGCTAAATAAACACTATAACACAGGTTAAATAACACTGTAGCACAGACTAAATTAACACTGTAGCACAGGCTAAATTAACACTATAGCACAGGCTAAATTAACAGTTTAGCACAATCTAAATTAACATTGCCTGAGAGCAGGCTTCATCACAGTACAATAAAAGGACATGTGGATCAAAACAGGCTGTCAAAATTAGAACCTTTCCAGTGTGGTTTTCAACAACTTCTGTGTAATATTTGGTCAGCAATAAACACAGATCTCCTGTACTATACTGTACAGTATAGAAGAGAAGCAAGTGTTTGAGATAGAAACTGACAGAGACCTTTGGTAGTTAGTACACTGTATGCAATGATGTGCAGTACAAGTACTACAGAACCAACTGTGTACGTGTACATGTCTATATAAAAGTAAAGAATCAATACATACAGTATATATAGTAACATTCAGAGAGATGGCTCAGTGTGAGTCACTCTAACCTACAGTATCAGTTTAGCTGTGAAACTATATTTATGCCTACAGCCCTATTGTCCTAGCAACTGTGAAAGCAGCCCTACCTGTACATGGTGTACAGGTAAGTGAACGTTATAAACATCGCTAGCAAATGTAGCTGGCTGGCTTTGCAGTTTGTACGAGTTCACATAGTCATGCTCACACCAAAATATTTACTTTTCATAATTATTGCAGTTACTGGGACCTTGTTCATTTGCCATCCCACTGAGAAAGGGAGTAGGACAGGATAGTTGTAAAGTAACTACAGTAGTATCATGTACACATTAAATATGTTATATGTATGTACCACTGTATATATGCTATCCAACACATTGTTTAATGTACAAGCTGAGTACTGTACATACTGTATCACTATTAGGGCATGTACTAGGGCATTACCTATACTACACATAGTAAACACAGAGTCAACCAAACAAGATTTATATATCACATGAGAATCATTTTTGGTGCACAGGAGCTCCTCCGATGTCAGATTGAAATAAGGATTTGAAAATACTCACGATGAAGGTAACGACGATGAGATACTGTCACCCTCACTTCCTTTCCTCAGTTGGATGCCCGTTCTGTTCCTCTTGCCATCTTTGACTGGCTGCTGTGTTTCTGTGGTCACGCCACTATGTAGGAATGTGGTCTCTTCTAACGGCAGGAACTTTGAATCACACATAAGATCGTCGGAACATAGCGAGTCGGCTCCCGTGGACTCTAGGGAGACGGTCCTTCCGACGGAACCTTTGGATGGAAGTCTCATGGCTTTCTCTATAACGACAGTACGATTAGCACTAGTTGATGCTACCTGACTAACTGGCATTGTGTTGTTCTGCAGTAGAGGGTTTTTAGTAAATGTAGCATTCATTCCCTTATCATCCCCTAATGTGTCTGCAGACCTCCTACTCTGATCTACACTAGTGTCTAGCTTTGTCCACACGTCTTCCTCGACCCTTTTCAACTCTCTCTGAGTCGAGGAGGAGCCACTGACGTTTCTGTTACGTCTGGTACTGTTCCCACTTGATCGCATTATTTGGGAAATTGACATTTCCCCTGTGCCTTGTAATTGCCCTATTCCATCAGCGTGTGGTAAATTAGCGGTAGTTGAATCATCGTTGGACTTACCTATAGGGGAATTAGTCGGCTCCAATATGACATCGGAGATCTTTGGCATCGGAGTCGACGTGCTCTGAAATCTAAACTGGGACACATCGACGCCTCTTCCGGGGGTGAAGGGGTCGGGACCGATGAAGGTCTCTTTCCCTATAATTATTGTCTTGTTATTCAAACCGCTGCCTTGTCCACTGGCGTCAACATTTTGCCTGGCAGCGGAGAGGTGAGCTCTTTTGGTCTCGGGAGTTTTCGTGGACTGGACTTTGACGAGTCTAGCCACATCGTCGTCACCTTCAGACCTTTGCGAGAAATCCGTTTGAGTGGTGTCGTCTGTCTTTTCCAGATTATCCAGCACGTTATGGCCTTCATTGAATACACTTCGATAGGGTTGGATACCACTCTTAGATGTTACAGTAGACTGAGCGGTAGTCTTAAGGTGACCTTTGGTACGACTCGCCGGATTCTGGTCGGCGTTTGTGCCGACACCAGTCGTTCCACTCAAGCTTCTCTCAGACTCCAGCGAAGAGTTAGAGCTCGTCTCGGAGCTCCTCTTTGATGGCTGTGCCACAGTTTTCACCTTTTCATCTCTGAGTTGACTTAACCTCTTTTCAAAACCTGCAATGAGGTCAGAGGTGGAGCGGGTGCGTCCGTTCAGCCCCTCCAGGCTGTTCTGTGACGACGACACGCAGCTGTTTGTCTTACTCTTTCGGTCAACGTCGCTCAACATTTTCCGCTTGGAGTCGCCTTTCCCAGAATTTTCACCGGAGCCGCTTTTCAGGCTCGACGCACTGCCATGTTTGGACGAGGACTTCTTCTTCCGGAAAGAAGACAGCCGGGACATGAACCCTTTCTTATTTTTGACTTCTTTGTCACCCATGCTGAAATATCAGTGAACCAAACAAGGTACATATGTCCATCTGACAAAAAAAAATGATAACCAGATTATTAAAAGTTTACAATGTCGAAGAGAAATGAATGCCCACCACCGTACATACATATACACGCATTACATACACACATACATCTGTACATACCAGCTAACAAGTCTCAGACCTACAGTACTATATTAATACAGTTAACAGTGATAACACATGCAAAAGATTTTAAAAATGTTAATAATACTAATACAAAGTTTGGTAGAGTAATCTCTCTGAACCAATTTCATTAAGAAATCTTATCCAAGGCTGCAAATCTTCTCAGAGTGTAACACCGAATTACCTATTAATAAAGGATTAGAAATGGGATCATCTGCTATGACAGCTTAGCAGATAATGTTGTACCTCCTAAGTGTCCTAGTGGTTAGGTAGTAATGCAACGTTTATCATCATAAAGTCTGTATAGAAATATATATATATATATAGATATATGTATAGATACTGTTTGTGAAACAAAATAATCACTCTCTCTCACATGAACGGTTCCTAGTCAATAAGTATCAACACGTGCATGAACAAACACAATCGTATTGTAACGTCTAGGATTGTATGCTTAGTACAGAATTTATTAAAGCTGTTTAGAAAGAGACTTCTTCTGTAGTAATTATGCGATATTCTACATGTAAAGTATTAACATCAGTAGACTTATATTTCAGATCAGTTTAATAAATTTATTGTTATTTTTTTATTTATTAATTATTATTTATTTAAGATGTTTGCTAGCTTTGACATCGGAAGAGCTCAGCGCTGGTTGTACTAAGGTACTACTAAATTAAATGATGGGAACTGATACAGTACCTAGGATGGGGGGTGGAGGGGGGGGGGGAGTGACCTGCAAAATTACTACCCAGTCGAAACCATAACTGGTCTGGAGATTTGCAAAATTAACTATTTCACTTATTACATATTTACTTACAAGTAATGGAAGGGGAACAAATATGTGAATTTTTCTGTAATGTCATCATTCGTTGATATTCCATTCCTTCTTGATGTTGATATTAAAGGGAAAAATTTGATGAAACTTTGTAACTATTCCCGCCCAAGAAAGTCTCGATCAAAAGCAAAGTGCACTACATACATACTGTAGCCTACAAAATTTCTCCACATTATGTGCATGCACGTTTGCACTGCAACAAAACTTGACCTTTGCACTCTTAGCAGCTCAGGAGCTGAAAAGTAGAATGCTACAATATTTTATTTAGTTGAATGATCCGAACCAGAGTTGCAAGGGATCTATAGAAACTATCAGCATAAGTTTGATAGTTATCAAGTAACATGTAGTTGGTCAGACATAATTACACATCAGGCAAAACCAACTAACAATTTAGGAGGTGATTCATGTAGTTTCTACAGATTTTCCAAGTAAATCTATACAGCTGGAAACCCTGCAGCGCAAGCCTTAAAGGTCAGCTGTATAGACCCCAACTATAGCACCCTATCATGGAAAAGTGTCTTGAGATTACGTAATCGACCTGCCTAGGTTGTAAAATGACCTCTTTTTACCGATTAGTCTGCAACGCCTGCCACATGTTTTCTTGAATGAGGGTCTTTGTGTGAACGCTGTATGCTTAACTACACTGTAGACATGAACATATTTCCACACAGTGTTTACACAAAGAGCCTAATGGTGTTAAGAAGCTATGCAGGCTAATCTTAGAGCCCGAGGTGAATTTACGACCGTGGCAGGTAGATTACGTAATCACAAAACTTTTCTAGCTGTAGCGTACTATAACTGGAGCCAATAAAGCAGATCTTTAATGCACCACCCGGAGAATAATTTATTGTGTAAATTTTGTGTAGCAATTTCAGACGATTTGAACATTCTCTCTATAGAATAATATGGTTCCCATGTACAGAAACTACTACACATCCTTTCACTGGTGCAGCACTTTTCTCATTTTGCATAGTGTTTTGCGATGCGATACCGGATAAAGTACTACGTACCTGTGCAAAACATTGGGAGAACAGGATGGGATAGGCCTAGTGTCAGTATGATACTGCAATGCTGTATAAGTGCCTTTCCTAGCCTAATAACTCGTAACAGTTTAGCACTGCCGGTCATCACCCATCACCTCCATGTGGGTGGTGGGATACAACAACAAAGAATATGGTCGTGCGAGATTACAACAGTCTGACGGAGATCTTCAAAAAGTGAGACAAGTGTTGAGGAGGGAACAATAAGATGCAACACTTCAACACTGTCGGTGACTCAAGATAAGGTGAAGGCTATGTTGTAACAAAGATTTGGTTTTGTCAAATATACTGTAAACTCCTTCCATTGCTGAAATATTGACATTATTTCATGCAAATATACTCCAACTAATGCTTCAGAGATTTCTTCATTTACACAAAGCACATTTTCAAGAATTACTATTAGTTTGTTCAATGTGATAATTTAACTGTTTGGCTTGTAGGGCCATAGAGATACACACTTGCAGTTTATGAAACTTTTTTATATCTATGTGCATATATGTGCATGTGCAATGGGGAAGGGGAAAGGGTGAGAATGGGACCATCCCTAACCTCCCCCCCCCACCCATGGGCAGTCAAGGAGAAATAATTGTTTTTTTTACATGTAGACGGAAAAGAATTACTGCTACAGGTGTACACCACACTCTTCAACCCCACACAAAAATCAAGTATATAAATTAGCACAATCTTGGATGTAAGGCTATGTATAGACCTATATAAACTTCAGAATGAACCATTCAACATTTAAATTTTTTCTGTGGGAGGTGAACCCTAGTTCTCCTAACGGTGTTCATGGCAGACACCTTCAACCAACCCTTCTTCTATATGATTTCATTTGCCTCTGTCTCTAGCCGCTCCATGATAGGCATATGCCATATATGCCCCTACCTACAGTAACTCTGTTGGGAGAATTTTGGATTTCCTCACCCTCCTCTACCTCCCCTTCTGGTTCTTCTATGTCAGATACTAACTGTGGGGGAAATGAAGTAAGATTAAAGGGGGTGAAGACTCGCGCACAAAGGAACGTCTCATGCCGGTAATATGACCTAGTTTTGAATGAGGTGTAACAGAAGTGTTAGACACCACCATCGATCCCACAAAATACACACACAGCTTGCTACCGTCGGTAATTAGACACTAGTGTTCAGTCGATACATACAGCTGCCGTCAATACCCACAGCACAGTGTACAAACGATACAGCAATGGACATCTCAGGTCCAGCTAAAGATTACAAGGTATCACGTTTCATTACTGTCTGTATTTTGTAGCAACAAGCAGAAAACTTCACTTGCAAGCAACGGAAAGTTAACTTTTGCAGAGCGCGGCACGCAGTTTGGGGCGAGTCTTCGATGCCTTTCATGGTGACTAGTGCTGATAGTCGTTATTGATATATATTGCCAGTCATGATTACACTTTGGAAGTTGATTAAACGCGCTCAAAACCTAAGTTGCGATGCTCGACTAAAAGCTAGCACTACACATAATCTGCTTTTGAAAATTAGCCTAACCTATCAAAACAACACTAAAGCAGTTTGTCAGCAAAAATCGCAAAAGTATGTATACTGGTTCTCACAATGCTACACTAGTACTGTGCTGTGTTACAAATCGGCAAGCACCTGCTCCGGTTAGATTCATGCATTTGCTTGTCAGTTATACACTTGTTTTGCAGTGCAACATTCAGTCCTAGCAATGTTTAATCTTTGCGCATAATCGCAAATTCATAACTTATTAATCTTTTACGATTGCCAAAGTATTTGTCATTTCTTCAAACATGTTTACAAGTACTTCATTCCTGGCCTGGTTCACATATATCGGAGTGTTTCTATTGCGGTGTAGTTTCATTCAATGTGAAAAAATATGTGCCTGCTATCGCACCTCCTACAGAAAACCCTTGCATACTAATCCTCACACTGCTACATCTATTCATTGTTTGCATTTTGGCTTTTATTAGTGCTAGTACAGTAGTTGTAGTAGCCTCGTAGATTCATTCGAAAGTTTTAATTAACTATGAATGATTTTAAGAAACGTTGTATATTGAAGTTTTTGTTCAAATGGTTTTAACATGATTTCGACACCACACGTTAAGACACGAAAGAACAAATAAACGTACCATGGAGAATTTTTTTTTTTGACTATTTCTGCAATGTAAAAATGACAGTGATGACGTCATAACTGTAACCGAGTAATCGCAAGAAGAGCTATGCGATAAATCAACTACAAAAGAAATTACTATCAGAACTAATGGTGGCCTTACATAAAAGTTACAATCATACAAGAAATAGGTAAATAGTCTAACAATAACATTAGTCCTAGGCTATATGTTTTAGACACAACTTATGCTGAATAAATTTTAAACTATCAGTGAATTATGAAAATAAGTTAACAGTGAGATCGGCATTCATTGTAGAGCAACCTTGAATTTCATTGTAGACCTAAGTCACAGCTAAAGGATGAAAATTACTTGCGTTTATCATGTTTACGTGAATGTATAGCCTAGCCTATTCCAAAATATATTCTAACGTTTAGGCTGACTAGTTTACTAGCCTATGCTAAGGCGATGATGTACCTCACAACCACACAGTAACAATAACATGAACAAATATGGTAGGCCACAAAATAAATGAAAATACATAGAAAACTCAATCAGATAGGTTGAGAAAGAATTATAAAGTTTTGTTTTATTTACCAACAGCGGTCTCGTGCTTACATTTTACGCATTATTAAATTACCTTTTGTTTCTTCGAATTCAGTGTAGAGTTGTTTGTGTCATCTCCTCTGCAATCGGAAGCAATTACTATGAGTACAGGAAGGTGTCGAACCGAACACTGTAAGGGCTATAAAGGATATTTTTAGCTTCTAAATGCGCAGACCTTAATTGTATTGCTAAAGCCGATCTGAGGAAAACAGCAGACTTAAACTAGAGACTGGATTTCAAGTGAACAAACTAATATATTTTACTAGTACCCCTCCCTCCGGCTCATCATTACCATTGTTAAAATGTATCTGATGGCCCGTGTACACCTCCATTAGATTTCTGTCATCCGCAATGACACCGTTGAACGCCAAATGAGTAAAAACAAAAGGCTGTCGTACAAATATTTTCAATATGAAAATATTATGTTATCAACCTATACAATAGACTCAAGCAATCGATTGTCCAGTGACATAATTAAAAGGTGTGAGAAGGAACAAACATAACTGCTTTGATAAATTAAGAATTATGAACGTCGATCAGATATGCTGGACTGAATTTACTGAACTGAAAATTAAGCAAAACCAACGGACCAATAAATCAGATAAAAGATAAACAATCACAATAATAATAACAACAGAAATAACTAAATGAGAAGACTATTCGAAATTTGTGCCGGAAGGACGCGTACGGTAAATGGAGGAACGGGCCCAGTTACCCCCTAAACACTTTATTCGACCTTGATATGTGCACATATGAGTGAGTAAGCCTTGCATCGGGACTTGTATACCCTCATGTTCATGTTATTGGTTAATGCACATGCACATGCACAAGTTATTGTGCAAAGAGGATAAACCCCGCTACGATAAGAAACGGGTACTTCGTCGGTGTCTGATTATTTGTTCAAGGTTGTAATTAAGCCAATCGTGTCACCCGCCAGCATACCCATATAAGAAAAAAGGTTTTCGATTAAGAAAGAACACTCGACATCGCACTGAGTGGTTTACATACTAGTTGTATGCTTCCGTTGCAACCATATGTGTGTCCTAGTAGTATACATTATAGCTAGCTATACACTTGGCGTTTAAAGGGTGTGAAGACTCGCGCAAAAAAGAAACGTCTAATGCCGGTAATTTGATCTAGTTTCGAATGAGGAGTAACAAAAGTGTTAGAAACCACCATCGATCCCAGAAAGTACACAAACAGCTTGCTACCGTCGGTAATTAGACACTATACAGTCAGTATGTACAGCTGCGGTCAATACCCACAGCACAGTATACAAACGATACAGTGATGGACATCTCAGGTCCAACTAAAGATAAGAAGGTATCACGTTTCATTACTGTCTGCATTTTGTAGCGACACGACCAAAACGTCACTTGCAAGCAACAGAAAGTTAACTTTTTCAGATGGCCACACGCGGTTTGGGGCGAGTCTTCAATGCCTTTAACCAAGGGCGTAGGAACCGGGGGGCTGGGGGCGCCAGCCCCCCAGTGAAAAATATGGAGGGGCGGAAGTATCATTCCGCCCCCCCTTCCGCAAGTCAGAAAACCCCTTTTTCATTTCCAAATGAGAAAAAAAAACCTCATTTGAAGCACCAAATTGCATCTAAGGCCAGGTGAAAATGCAAAATTATTTACAAAATGGAGTGGGTGTTGAAGTGTGCTATATTGCACCAAATTGCATCTAAGGCCACCTGGAAATGCAAAAAGAACCCCTCCCCTTAGACCCCTCCCCCAGGCCGGCCATCAGTCTTCAGCCCCCCCCCCCCCCACTCAAAAGTACCTTCCTACGACACTGCCTTTAACCAAAGGACGGAGTCGTAAAGGAGAAGCAGACCACTATTATCATCTTTTATGAAATTATTGTAATGAATAACTTTCAAAAACAGCTAGGAAAATGTTTGCTGAGTTTGGGAGCTATTCTGGTTTATCAATGATATGAGAATAGGCCTATGCCAGGTTGGCAATGAGTCATAGCATAATATAGGACGTAATGTGAAATCTATTACTTTGTCTTTGATATGTTTTTGTTTGAATTCAATTTTTTTCATCATGAAAGTATAAGCCAAATTATTACTGACATCAAACCCAATGTCATTTGCATGTACATTGTAGCAGCAAAAATGACAAGCAGTTTGGATAAAAAGGAAAACTAAACAAAACTATGAATAAAGAAAGACACTTCAACATTTTAAACACCACTGGCTTTTTTTATGTCACTCGTTGTTAGACTTACTCAAGTCATTACTTATTCTAGTTTATTACGGAACACATGTATTTTAGATCCTCCTGCAAACAGGAACTCGCGAATAAGCCATCAGTGGCTTATCAAAGCCGAGAACCATCCACACGGGAGTCGCATTCAACAACCACACAACCTTAAATTATTTGAATAAATATTCTATAGTGTTTGTATGAAACATTGCGTCCCAATTATTGTCAGTGAATTTCAATTATGATTATGTCACTGTGTTTAAATCATCACTACGATCAAGTGCTTTTGCAACCGACATTTCAATTTATGTACATATTTCAACAAATAATATGGAGATAAACTTGCCAAATGGAACTTCTGTTATATTTTCTTATCACATTTTGTGTCAAATCATCTCAAAATGAATACCTTTATATAGATATCTTGAAATGCACGTTACTGTCACATAATTGATCTGTTAAAGAATTTCATTGTATCTGGAATTCTCTCAGATATTTCCTTTCAGATTCAGTGATATCTGATACAAACTCACGATCTGCAATGTTCTTTGAGATATTCAAAATTATGGATCTATGTTAAATAAACTCTTTTATATGCCCGTTCATGTTCATGTAACATTCATTTCAGCCGGCAATGTACTATGAGCTCGTCGTTGAACTGTCACTGAAGCAATCGGAAAAACTTCATTTGTAGCAGCTTGACATAAATTAATATTCAATCTATGAACAGGAAAGAAAACTCCGCCCTGAGCTAGAAAGGTTGCCGCGTATGGTTCTGATTGCCTCAAATCGGAAACGCCCTCTATTCAGGCCTTATCGTTTCCACAACTTAAAGGCATTGAAGACTCGCCCCAAACCGCGTGCGGCCATCTGAAAAAGTTAACTTTCTGTTGCTTGCAAGTGACGTTTTGTTCGTGTCGCTACAAAATGCAGACAGTACAGTAATGAAACGCGATACCTTGTTATCTTTAGCTGGACCTGAGATGTCCATCGCTGTATTGTTTGTACACTGTGCTGTGGGTACTGACCGCAGCTGTATGTACTGACTACACTAAAGTGTCTAATTACCGATGGCAGCAAGCTGTGTGTGTATTTTCTGCGATCGATGGTGGTGTCTATCACTTCTGTTACACCTCATTCGAAACTAGGTCAGATTACTGGCATTGGACGTTTCTTTTTGCGCAAGTCTTCACACCCTTTAAACAGATGCTCATGCGTCTGGTCCCAGAAAGTTCATTCAAAACAGGTGACAGTATCGTTAAGTGACTAAGAAGATTGGAGTAATAAGACAATCCATGTAACTTTTTTTTATAAATTAAAGCATGAGTTTCAGGCACTGAAGGGGTCTCGTTGTTTGCGTTCATGAATGTTTCAGATACAAAGAACTCATTTATTGACCGAATGTGACACAGGCATAACTTTTCTCTGCCGTGTCGGGCACTTAGTGAATATATATATATGTGGTGACTTGAAATAGGCTTACAGGCTATACATCGCAGTCAAGTAGGCATGGGTTCTATATTTGAAAGCATTTTCCCAGATAATCTTCATCTATATATGGCATGAAATTGCTGGTGACGTAATGAAGTCATGCTCAGTTTATTCAAATTGTCATTTATAAGGGACAGGGCTTGATGCAAGTTTGCTAAAGGAAATGCTAAATTAAATTATCTGTATGGATAAGCACCAACACTGATGATTGAGGATGTTAGGTTGCACACTCACAATTGAGTTCTTGTTCAAATCTTCAAAGCTCCTGATAAAAAACATTAAAACAAATGTGACCATACTATGGAATAACAATATGCTAGCAAACTTCTCCTACGATTTAGTAGTTCATAAGGTGGCATACTCCTATTAGAGTCTATATCAATCCGCTCGATTGTTCTCCTTCAGGAAAAGTGCCAAAAAGCAGCAGGAGAACATCTTTTTTGACCTGTTATCAATCATAATCTAGTTTTTTGTGGCTTGCATGTTGAAGAACATGAATGGAAGTACATGTGGTGAGAAAATTGGGTCAATTGAGGCAATTTTAGACCCCTTTAGGCCTCCCAGGAGCAGCGTAGGAAATTTGTTTACCACTGAGTGAAGAGGTTTGTTTACAAGTGACGAAAAATTCCGGCTCGGATAGGAAAAAATCTACACGGTCATGATACGGAAAATTGATGGTGCCATGAAAGGCCAATTTGTCAGCTATCCGGTGATGGGTAGCGTTTAGCTAGTGAAAACTTCTATCTAGACTTAGAGACCACATTACTTTTGTGATTTAGTGTGTAAGTCAATGGGGCTTTTAATGGGCGTATGCTACCATAAGCATCAGAATTTGCATTGCATCTAATTCACAGGTTTTGTTCAGTTCACCATCAAAAATAGTAAATCTAATACATGTTAGCTAAACTTCCAGATTCAGATTGGAAGAAATATGCAAAAAAAAAAAACGGGCAAAGATTATATTTCTTTATTGTTGTAATAAAGATTACATTCTTAAACTGTCAACACTAATAAGATAATGACTTGAATGTCTATGGCAGCTTTTATTCTTTTTATTGTTCAGTAATAACTAAACTATCAAATGCCTACTGTGACACTCACAGTGCCTACTGTGACAATGCCTACTGTGACACTCTTATTGGCAAGTTTTGACACTTTTGACTGGACCTATAAAGGTTCTTGGTTAAAATCATCCCTAAAAAGCAACACATGCAACAGTATAACGTTTTAGAGCTCTTTGTCCAATTGGTATATGTTCACGCTGCCCAAAAAAGAACGAAAAAAGACAACATAAAAAACTTATCCAGCCTGTTTTATCAATACTAAATGCAATTGGTAGGAAACAGTGATTAACTGAGAGAAGAGAATGAACTCTGAAAGCAGCTTGGCCAAGTGGACCTTGTGAAGAAACCAGGTAGAGCTAAGGTTGGAAGTGAACGAATATCTTTGTTTGTAACAATCTATTGATAAATATACACTAACTGGAAAGGAGAGACAAATTAGTGGAATGTTTTAAGCCACAGAGATGCCATCTTCCCAAAGGTTTATACTTTTCACCAAATTGGAGTTTTGAAATTCATAATTTCATACAGGTTCAGCATTGATCCATTTTATGTAGGCTAGCCTATGTTTGACCAAACAGAACAGCCTAAGTTCTTAAACTCTAACTGTTATGCCAGTAACCCTAGGTCTTAAATTACATTAAAAGTTAAGTTGGGCCTAAGTTAGGTAAGACCTCAACTTAACTAGCTGATGATCTTATAATGCAACTACGTTTTGGTGTTCAGGACTATTGGTTTACTCTCCCGATTACTTTGGGCTCAATGAAGTAGGCTAGCAGCTACAAGAGCTTACTAAAGTTCTGAGTGCACTGTGTATCTGTCGACACCCTTGTAATGTAGTACTGAAATAACATTTGGAATACTTCAATTCATTATATAAACGGCAGGACAAATGTACGTTTCATGCAATTTTACCGACCATGAAAGTGCAAGATGGATGTCCCATATGCAAAAATGAGTGGTTTTCCGTAATTTTTTTTTTCATTTGTTATTTGGTACCCAAAGTCACGTAGACAACCAATGATGCCACTTTTTTTCTTATACATTTGAGCTAACTTACATTTGACTCGATAGAAATGACGATGCTTAATTAAACTTAATTAATAAAATAGGCCTACTTCTGCCGTTCATTGCATGATCTTAGTGATTGTTCTCGCTGAAGACTGCGTTTTGCCAACTATATATTAAGTTATTGTTTATAAACGACTTTTAAAGTAAGACGACACGGAACATACTTTATGTATGCCTATATATGTCACACATACAAGGGATGTATTGGGAAATGTATTACAGCGAATAACTCAGTTCAGAGGGATACCACTTATACCAAAAAGTACGCCAACCTTCCGATATAAATAAAAATTTCTTTTGATTATCTCTTGTTTAGGATTTTAGTAATCAAAGGCTTGATGTAGGCCTATGTGGTGCATTTCTCGATAAACCGAAGAATATTCAGAGATTTATTGATAGGAAACTTTAAGCTGACGTACCGGTTGTTACATGTAGGCCTATATACAGCATGGGGAGCTATATTGCGGAGCTCCATGCATGCATATGGTTATACAGTTAATTACTAAGCTATATATTATCAACACTACGGTGGCTTAATAGGGACATAGGAAAGAAAAGAAAGTGTCCCCAAATTTCAAAAGTTTGACTTTTTATCCCAAAATTGTGACTTTTATCTCGAAATTTGGACTTTTAGTCTCGAAAGTTTGAGATAAAAAGTAAAAATTTTGAGATTTGAAGACACTTATTTTTCTTTCCTATGTCCCTATTAAGCCACTGTACAACACATATAGTACTAGTACTATTAAGATTTCAACCATTGGTTCGAAGCACTGTTTATTGTCTATATTAAAAAAGATAGGAACTCCTTGTATATACCGTTATAGTCAAACCAAGTCTCAATTAAATAAATAAAAATAAATAAATAAAAAGATAAAAAGTAAACGTTGCGTGCTTGGACTTGCAGCATGAACGAGCTGAAAGTGTTTAACATTGGTAAATTGGTGACACAAATTATGTCCTCAAACAATATGATAAAAAATGCACTTTTTAATTTCAATTTGTAAATGTTGACAAGAAAAAAATCCTTTGATACATGCATCTCCATATGACTTGAAACAACATATCTCCGCAGTCTTTTACTGTGTATGAAAGGGAGTGAAGACTCGCGCAAAACGAAACGTCTAATGCCGGTAATCTGACCTAGTTTCGAATGAGGTGTAACAGAAGTGTTAGACACCACCATCGATCCCAGAAAATACAGACACAGCTTGCTACGGTCGGTAATTAAACACTAGTGTACAGTCAGTACATACATCTGCGGTCAATACCCACAGCACAGTGTATAAACTAAACAGCGACGGACATCTCAGGTCCAGCTAAAGATAACAAGGTATTACGTTTCATTACTGTCTGCATTTTGTAGCGACACGAACAAAACGTCACTTGCAAGCAACAGAAAGTTAACTTTTTCAGAGCGGGGCGAGTCTTCAATGCCTTTAATAATGTAATTGCAACTATAAAGCAGGCCTTTCAGTGTGTAAAATAATCTGCATTCATCGCGTTACATAACTGTCTTCTAAACAGGGAAAATAATAACAACAACAAATTTCATATCACCATATTCCAAATTAATAATAACCATAAATTTCTTCCAGATTTTATCAGAAATGTTGGCTTCGCAGCTTCCATGCGCAGGTCATTATTCTGATGCGGCATAAAATGAAACAAAATTTGGAGAAAGATCCCTACATTAAAAAGGTTCTGGTTTCTCCTTTCTATATATCCATTATTAACTTGCTTTTTCGAAAATTCGAAACACATAAAATAAATAAAAAATAAAAATTTCCCGTTGATTTTGACCACTTATTACTTACGACACTAAAATATATGATTTGGCCAAACGTCATTGCATAAAACAACTCTGAAAGTTGATATACTATCAATTTGTAACAAATGTGAACGACCTTTCCATATAGTTGAAAGGAACGGCCTCGATAATAACAGATAAAAGCGAATTAACTTTTCCTAACATATAACCCCTCAGCCAATCCGAGTAAGTATCACTTCCCTCCCAATTACTATACCAAAAATACCAGTTAATATCCATAAACTTCCACATGATTTCAACGTCACCATTTTGATCACTTTAGCAACATTAACCTTTCCCATAAAAAAAAAGAACCCCTTCACTGATACCATCCTTAGTTTCCCCTCAATTATAACAAATTTAACTATACCTTACCCTGTTTTTACTTCTGTTTAGAATGCCTGACCACTTCGATACATAAAATGCGTGTTTAACGTGACTGGTTATTCGAAAATTTAATCAATTCTCCCTGATCTGCTCGCAGCATTTCATCTTCTTCTTCTTCTTCTTCTTTATTTTTTTTTTTTGGTTTGGACGTACTATTGTGATCTCGACAGCACTACGTCGACTCCCAAATTTGAAGAAAATCATTTCACCCGCTTAAATCCAATAGGGCATTGCTCCCTACGGACGTGAAACTGAATTCATGACTCTCGCCAAGCTAGGCGGGAATCACCGGCTCACGCGCCTGATTAGCTGTTGCCGTAGAACCAATAGTCGATACATATTCAAAAGCAACCCCTTCATTTTTTTTTCACTGAAAAACCGAGCAAACAGGAAAAAAAATTCCAGTTCACATTGCCGTAAGAGACACACAGACCGTTAGCTCGCTAATAAGCGTCTGGTTGGGTGCTTGACTACGGAACAACCTTGTACATCTCTGGAATTCCGTAACAACTTACTTAATTTCTCGGATATACACGTTATACTTGTACAGGTAAGTAATATCGTTAACTGTACAATTTGGTATATTTGACAAGTTAAACCTTAAAAAACCAGAAGCCATTTTTTGGAGAGAATGTACGATTTTTGATCATCATTCCCATATATAGACTATATGTAATGTGTGTGTATATATATATGCTTTAGTCTCACTCGTGCGGTAAATTTGTGTGATCAGCAGTATATGAAAGCATCATGTACGATCGGTTATTATTGTATGAGAGTTTATTATACGGTGTGCATGTTGTCAGTGCTTCTGCATCATCTTTTTCTTGTTTTGGGGAATTCTTTTTTTTTTCCTGTCTTTAAAAGATGAAGATATAATTATTACTTGACCTCGATTGCATATATGATTACACTGAACGCCTGGAATAATGATCTGAACATTATATGGGCTGACAACTGGAGATATATGTAGATAATATAGAACTTCACTGATTTTTTTTTTGCCGTTAACTTATAAATATTGCATGAGGTAAAATAGGTTTATTCCCGGAAAATCCGAGAAGATATGTTTACATTGAATCCAAGGTACATGTGACAAGGTAAACTACAGTTTTGATCGTCGCCTGTATGTGTACGTGCATCGCACGCCGAAATATGCGAAGAGAACTGGAAAGACTTCGTGGGTATTTTGGGAGAATTAATTATTGATTTGGGGGAACAAAATCGATGTGGAAGAGTTGATGGGTAAGTCGTAGATCACGGAAGTCAAATCGGAATATTATTAGGGCCTTAAGTTATTTAGAGTAATAATGTAACATACATATATAATAATTATGTGTGATTGGATTGACATGGTATATATTACGTTAAATCATTGATAAGGTCATGCATTTGATATCAGATTATTATGCATAATTAAAAAATAACTCTAATAATATCTTGAAAAACAATGGAATTATAAATCTCTGATAATATACGTTATGCACAAAATTGATTATTATTCTTTACTATAAGTTCGAATAGCAATATACGCAAAGCACACACTTCAAATACAGTCAAAAATGTAGATGTATATCGGTGAACATATTCTCGTCCAGAGAATTGTATGTATGAATGAATGTTTGTATGTATGTATGTTAGATCCTCCTGCAAGTAGGAATTCGCGAAGAAGCCTAATTGGCTTATCAAAGCCGCAAGCTGACCGAAGTCAGTCTCTTAGATTCATATTTAACGTCATGATTATGAATTGTCAACAACTCTATAACTGGACGACATACATTAATCTTGGAGTGACTCGAACCGGGGACCTTATGTGGTCGTGTTTCTATGTATTTGTCCCCCCCCCCCTCCAAAATAATCGTTTTATCATAAATTGGATAATATGATCAACTTGTAACATGATTGCGTTATTACCATATACCTGTAGGCTTTAACCCCTCTTCGCTAAAGGATATAGATTAAACACATAACAAAGAAAAGAAAACAATACGCGAAGAAAACAACAAGTGCTTGTTTCAAAGCGCTTTTCCCTTCGTGTACAAGATATGATGAGGTTAGAATTCAAACTGCATGAACCCAGCATTAATATCCACCATGCCGTATGCATATGATGGGGTATATATAGACTATTTAATATGAACCTATATACCTTTTATACTGTTTACCGCACATTGCATTCACGACAGTATTTTCCCTTCCCAGTATTATCCGTTGGGGCTGTCGCAGCTCACCCCCCCCCTTATCCCCTCCGTCTAGGCACCTTACCTAATCCACTCTCC
>JAIPMN010009456.1:0-12099 GCA_020650975.1 Apostichopus californicus | reverse complement strand
CCCCCCCCCCCCCCCCCCCGGTCTAGGCACCTTACATAACCCACTCTCCCAGAGCGACCCTGAATGTAGGGACGTATACCGATCCGTCTTGCAATTCATTAAGTTATTCATAATTTCATATATCGTCTTATTACTGTTATTATTATTAATTTTACCCTTTGAAATAAGTGATTACTAACTTTCTCCGCATTCACTTAGTCTATCTGACTATATATAGTATTAAATGTTTGGAAACAAATCTTATTACTAGGGATTCAATGTGACGTTGATATTTGTCTGTGAGAAGGTGACCGTATGACGTCAGAGAAGCTCATTCATGCACATATGCCCATATGCTCACAGGCCTATATGCTAACTCTTTGGCAATTACCGGTGCCCAAAGACCAGTGTATATATTAGCAACACCTACGTAACACCAGCCACATATATAAGATGCGTCAAGTGCTAGGTTGGACCACGGGGGATGGAATTTATCACCGGGTCCCCTTTTATCACTCTCCGTTCATCTTAAAGTACATGAAAATGCATTATTATTTATTTCAAATTTTCCCGGGCCTCCTGCTTGACTCTTTTGCCTCTGGTCCCGCTGAAAGACAATCCCCTCTCAGGCCTGCCCGTACTTACGGTTTTAAGATATATAGGCACGCTATGTGTATATAGTGTACATGCTGTATTAAGCTGTATTAAGCGCTATATATAAATCTAATTTATTATTATTTATTACGTGTATGACCACAAAACTAAAAGGAGGAAAAAATAAACGTAATAGCACATATCGATCTACGTAATACGAGAGATGCATTAATTGGGAAATTTTCCAGTCAATTTTGGAATACATTCACGATGCCTTTATTAACATGATAAAATTTCAGTAATTTTCCCCGAGGTGAAAATATGTTCAAACTATATGACAATCATAATCGTGCGACATATGAATTTCGATTGTGTTAAAAGATTCATCATCAGTGAGCGTAATTTCAAGACTAATTTCAGCCTACAAACAGGCAATAGTATATGTCTTCATTTCTTATTGGATTTTCAACAGAACAGGGTAGGTTATTAGACCTCTGCCAATTAGACAGACGACAACCTGTTAAAATCCTAATTTTTCATAAAGGCCTTGCCGCCATGTGGAACTAAAATATTTATTCAATCATTCAGTCACAGAAATAGCATTTGACAACTTCAAAAAGTTAATCAATAACAAACCGAAATGACACCAACAGAAAAAAGGAAAAAGGAAAAAAGGAAAAAGGAAAAAGAATGACCAGAAAAGAAATATCTTTGAGTGTAATGATGCCACGATGTGCATGATTGAATGGAAACATGGTCAATGTCATATTCATGATTATATTAGAACAGGAATGAGAACATATTGACTTTGAGAGGGACATATATATACATATTGATGATCGAAAATAGTAATTATTAAAAATAGCATTTATGAATGAATGAAGACACATCGATGACCACATGAAACCATGACTCATAACATATTAGTGATTGTGTTTATAAAGGGGATTGTTGTTAAAACGATATATGATGTATATTTAAATGTAAATATTTGATATATATTATCATCCTAAACGATAAACTTTATACTTCTGCGACTTCGTTTCCTGTAAATGATGCAGTTTTTCTTCCCACTCAAAAATGTTGCTGTCACCAATATATAACTCTGTCAGTATACCCTCTGGCCCGTATCCTTCATCCCTTCTCCACCCCACCCACCCTTGCCTCATTAACTTTTAACAGTTTCTCTTTAAGAAAAAAAAAATTGGTTGTGTCTCCATTAAACGCCCTTTTCCTTGCGAAAACTGTCCATCACGAACTTAGCTATAGATCTTTAGGCACAAACGTTTGTTATGACGTATATGTATATAGCATCAAGCAATTCTCTTCTTGAATTAGATCCCAATATACACATTAAACGTTTCAGCTATAATTGCTTCATCTTCCTATCACAAAAATGACTCGTATTGTAGCTTGCGAAAGCAGCTTAAAACTATAATGTGTCTGGATGGTTTGATGAATAATTAACTGATGTGAAGACAGAAAGCAATTATTTATCTTCAATGATTTATTACTTACATGTATGGTTGTATATACACTAACTGTTCTTCATAATTGGCAGTTAGATATATATTATATATATATAGTCACTTGCTGTGAGTTTATTTCCCTTGGTATGAAATGATAAACTACTATATAGTTTGGGAAGACATTGAAGAGATGAACAGTAGGAGTTCGTTTTTTTGATTAATTCTTACTTTTCAAATTTTATTTTTAATCTATTGGATATGTATTGTAAGAAATATATCAGCATAAAGGGGGAAAAGATGAAATGAAAAAAGAAAGGAAAGAAATTAGAAACAGGAAAAGAACAAATTTGATACACTGAAGCATATGCATGCGTAACTGATTGAAATATTAGGAGCGAAAATCCAATTACCAATCTAACTACAGACATCTCGTTACAACGATAGGCTCTCAGAGCCTATCCATATAGACTATATATAGATTTAATTTTGCATGTTTCCGTCTATCGATGACTTCAAGGTATAACTTTACAAAATGATGCTTCAGCTGGTCTTAATTCAGACGAAGTACTGAAACAATCTCTTCCAGATTTTATATCTACGCCTCAGAAAGAATTGCGATGTGTTTTTAAACGATATTGTATGTATGTAAGACTTGCCGATGAAATGTCATGGCCATGTGTAGAGTTATATACCTCTGTTACATTGGAAATGATAGTTACCTTAAAGCAAGTCGAACCTTTTCAAAATACTACAGTAACCTTTCTGTATGTATTCAATTGACTGCAAACATTGAGCTGAGAAGCATGTAAATTGGATGTTTCAGTCGTTCCAGAATTGTGTCTTTATGTATAGGAAACAATTTGAATTTAGAATCATGTACTAACAGAAGCATATGCATTTACAAAGAGCTGAGCAGGTTTTGAACGACGAGTCTCGTTACTGATGTCATATTTTAGACTTGATCAAGTCTTCAGCCCTATATGTGCGATGAAATATTAAATCTGTGATATCTCTCAAATGGACTAAAATTTCTTAGCTGTTTGGGGAAATTGTTCATGACAGTTATCTCTATCAGATAGAAAAACAACGAAGGATTAGTATATGTGTCTCCTTTCAATCACTGTCTCAAACCACGAACGATCAGTATACATGATGTAAATAAAACATAAAAAAATATAAAAAATCCTGCAACATCTTTTCATCTAAAAACGTAATACACGGAAAAAATATATATATATATATATAAATATTATTTTCAATTTTATCAAAATCAAAATTATCATTTAGTTGCCCAACACAGGCTAGGATATTCACATCTATAGAATGCCGATACAGTATTCAAACGTATGCAGGCGGTATTAAACCACTGTTATGTTATAGTCATTTATCTTTCCTTCGATATATTATTCACATAAATATGTAACATGTTTTACATACAGAATTCAAGTATGCCTTCGCTTTGAAGAAAACCTTTCGAAAGGAGAAACGCATTTAAAGTGTTCCACTTTTGTAGCTGTATTGTACTGCATTTGCATGAAATCTCGGGAATAGATCCCAGCGCAACACGCATAAGCTAGAACTGTGAATGCGTGCGTTATGAACACAAGCACGCTTAGAGTAAAACGTTAGATATCATCATCGAGGGATTGAATTCGTGTTAGGACTTAAATGTTCCGTGACATCTTTACTTCTCGTGATTTTTACTTGCATTAATGTTATATTCAGTTGTTTAAAATGTTTTTTTCATCTTAGCAAAAAAATATATAAAAAAATAATCATACCTATAAGCATAAGTGGTGCACAATTTTGTCCAAGTTGAACATCTGTTTTGAACAAATACAAATATTTTTTTTCCTTTTGATTGACCCGTTACATCTACCTGACCACCTATGTTGATTTTATATCAATTAATGTGATATAGAATCAGATCATATGTCATCTGATAATTGAATAATTATTTTAATTCTTTTCAAACGTTAGTAAACATTAAGCACAATATCATCAGCAATGGAATCACACATTACGTAATAGAAACCAAATAATCACCTCCAGCTTAAGAGTTACATAAAATACACACAAAATATAGATATATATGTTATGCGCTATTGACCGATTTGCGCCATCGATCGATAGCGCTGCGCTATCTATGGATCCGTCGTTAGCGCAAGCATCGGTAGATCGCGCAGGTATCGATCGATAGTTCGTGGGTCGTGTAGGATTAGATTTAAAGGGGAACTGCAGGCCTCAACATGGTTTTGCCGTATGCTTGTTGCATCTTGAGATGATTTTAAAAGGAAACTAATGAGTTTGCAAGGGAGATTTAGTGACGGTGTTGTACTAAAGGTAACAAAGAAATCTAATAAATGGGTCTCTTAGTTTTACTAAGTGCATGTGTTCTCGAAAAGCTGGCTCTTTTTCCATTTTTACGAATATCGTCACTATATATCAGTACTATATGAGGTCGATAGTCACTGTTGGCGATAGTCACTGTTGGCCCAATCACATCAGTAATTTAGCAGATTTCTTAGAACCTAGGCCTGAAGACATATGATACAACCTGATACATATGCCTGATTCAGCAATGGATTCAGGCTATCTCCATGATACAACCAATTTATTGGAACTCATAATTTTTCATTGTATCACTATCAATTGATAAAATTTTATTGAATTTATCATAAATATTTACATAGAAAATGGTAATTAAACGGGCAATTTTTAGAATAATCGGTGAGGTGTCCCTTAAACAGCACTGGGCGTCATCCTGAAATTAAAAAAAAAACATTGTCATTATCAAAAATAGACATACAATCCGTCGATCTGCCTGCGCCATCGATCGATACCTGCGCGATCTACCGATGAGTGCGCTAACGACGGATCCATAGATAGCGCAGCGCTATCGATCGATGGCGCTAATCGGTCGATAGCGCATAACATATATACTGCTGCATACAGATGTATTGTACTTTTACATTACACTAAATAGTATATACAATACTTTACATATAGTGTTACACTGTATCTTGCAAGGCTGTTATAGAACTTCGCCATAAATTTCCTATAATTGACAAATTTGAGTTTAAGGAGGTAAATGACTCAATATGACATTAAAATGTCATCATAAATAAATGAAAATGTCACATCTTCCGTAACTCTTGTGGATATAACCTTCCTGACAAAACATTAATTTAATATTTTGTTACACATTGTGTTATTTTGATGACGTCAGACTGATTATACATAAACATGTTTGAACGTAAAAACAAAAATTAAACTCATAAAAGTCACACCTCATCATAAACTTTTCACAGAGGTTACTGATTTTTTAAGTCAATTTTACTTAAGATAGAAAGCTCTGGATCAAGTACTTATTGAATATAATGACGTAATTTAAACCGTCATCTTGAATTTATGATTTAAAAGCATGAATTATTTCGGTAATGAAATTAAATATGCCTTTGCGGTAACAAAGGTCTGGGTTTTCAACTGTTGTTTGCGTTGTTGTTAGTTTTCAACCCGATAGTGTTAGATAAGATTAGACAAGTAATTTTTAAGTTAATTTGCTCATGCTTATTGGACTTAATTTGTAAAGGTGATTTGTAAAAATGGTTCTTGGTTGTCACATTGAGAAATTGTCAAAATGTTTTTGTCTAAAATCATCAAGCTTTGGCTTTAACTGTGTACATTTACCTATATCTGTAAAACACTTGGATAACATTTTCTTTTAGTCCTTCTCTTTGCCGAAATGGCAAGCACATTTTTATGTATTACCTAAACAGTTGAAAATTCCTCGATATGGTGTCAAAAGCTGAAAAATATGAAATAATTTTGCATCTAAAATACCCCCCACCCCGCGTTTTACCCAAATTTCTCAAAGAGTCGAGTTAATCCCTCCTCCTAGACCTCTTCCCCGAACGGCATAATGTCTCCCCCTCCCCCCTCCCTGGCCTTATCCACTTTACAAAACTTGGGGTTGCCCCCTTGGCACATACATGCATGCTTCAACTTATTTTTATTACGGTATCTTATAATGTCCAGTTTCAGAGACCAGTACAGGGATTATTCATCTTAACATTATTGATAACTTTATAATTTGATTAATATATATTTTCACGGAAGCAAAGAGGTTGTAAAAAAAATTAATCAGATTGTTTTTCGTTTCTTTTTGCTTTTGCCAAAACGGCTTACAATTGTGTACGCATATAATTATTATAAAATCATAATAATGCCTAATTTCAGAAGCAGAAACACACAGACTACTAAACCAAACATCATTTATGGTATTAATAATAATAGTAGTCTTATTTGTGTCTTATCTTCAAAATACGTTAAAAAATGTATTGAATACTTTTGAAAAGAATATATTTCATTTAAAGCTTTTAATTCTGATCATTACAGAAAAATAAGTAGTAAGAGAAGATCGATTTCTTAATTTTGTTTTAACCAAACCTCAATCGAATCCCTTTATAAAGTGCCGTTCTGTAAAAAAGATCTTCAAATTGTAGTACGGAATCACATTTGAATCCCATTAAAATGAAATTTGTTATACACTGACTGAAGAACACGAAGTCATTTATGCTGGAACTGGTTTAATGCATACACATCGTCCTTGACATATTAGTTCGTTTCCTTTCAAGGTAAAGGTTAAAATGATTTGGTACAACAGAAAGATCCTTTCCGTATTTTTGATGACTTCAAATTTACTACGAAGATCACTTGGATGCATGTTAGAAGGTAAATAAGAGATAAGATTACTTATAACAGTTAGAAACTACGTCACGTCAAGGTCAGAAACAAAGCAAGTTCTTGCATTGGGAGATCTCAGTTATTGAGGCAATGACGAACAGAGGAATTGAAAAAGCTATTGCAAGGACAAACAATATATGGTAAATACAAAAAAAAAATTATTAGAAGCATCCTCTTAAAATATTGACTATATCATAATGTAATGATGATACTTATGGTATACTTTTTTTTAGGCTACATTGTAAACTTTACAATTTCGTTAAAGGCACTGAAGACTCGCCCCAAACCGCGTGCAGCCTCTGAAAAATAAGTAAACTTTTCGTTACTTGCAAGTGAAGTTTTCTTCTTGTTGCTACAAAATGCAGACAGTAATGAAACGTGATACGTTGTTATCTTTTATCTGGACCTGAGATCAGGGAGTTCCGTAACAACTCCTGCTGAGAAGTCCATCGCTGCTATGTACACTGTGCTATGGGTATTGATCGCAGCTGCATGTACTGATTGTACACTAGGGTCTAATTACCGAAGGTAGCAAGCTGTGTGCGTATTTTTTGGTATCGATGGTGGTGTCTAACACTTCTGTTACACCTTATTCCAAACTAGGTCAGATTACCGGTAACAGACGTTTCTTTGTACGCGAGTCTTCACACCCTTTAAGACATTTGCTCAATACAAAGTAGACAAAAAGAGTGAAGAATGGAACAAAACAAAATACTTTGTTGTCGGAGTACAACTATATATATACATGACATCATCCCTGTTTGCGCCTTGTTCACCTAATGTACATACTGTGACATTTTCAACCGTAAAATATATCAATATCTCTAAAAACCATGGGAAGGAATTGAATGCAAATGTCCTAAAGACGATTAGAGTTCGTACCAAACATAAATATATCCAGTGGAGTATCCTTCTGAAAAACTGAAAACAAACTTGTCGCAAATTATAGAGTAATTTTATTTTGTTATCCAACATGACTTCTCGACAGTAACGTACTATTTTGAGGCTATACGGTGTTTCATTTTAGTTTAAACGAGGCGCTTGAAAATATACAAATGAATAAATGATGTCATGTAACATAAATTTTCCTTTTTTCGGTTATGAGGACACCCAAACTCAATTCATATCTTTGAGTAGTATTAGTTACAACTTCTGAAGCCTGGTATGTAACATTAGCCTCAGTCCATTAGGGTACTCTTTAAATGTTTCTTTACATGTGGAAACGGAGATACATATGCTCAAAAGGACACGATAAACCTTTAAACATGTGGGACACTTTCATCACGCATGTTTTCCTATTTACATGATGAATCAAGAGGATGTAAATATTCATGTCCATGTTGTAAGCTATGCATTTTGTACTAGGAAATGTAAAATAAATATATATGTCATGTTTCAGAGTTGCAACGAGTGATACAAAGAGAATATATGTTTAAATAGGTAAACTCTAATGACCGCCATATATATGGCTACATGTTGTTTGGAACGGTATTCCGATATATTATAGCAGTCGCAAAAGAGTAACCTTTGCACTTCAAAAGTAATAGCCTATCAAACTGTAGTAATTGCGTCGTAGTAAAATCACTTAACACTAATATAAGGATTGACTCGGTTGATCAAGGCTTTCATTCAAACAATAATCACATGACTGAAAGTGAAGTATCGTATTTTTGTAGCCATTTCAGGTTTTGGGGGTGAATTATAACAAGCATGCCCATGTAGACACACGGCTGATTAAATTTATCAGCAGCTAATTTACTCAAGCCGAATTAATATAAATACTAATTATACCTATTCATCAAGTTGCTTTCGCTTGACAAATGTCCCTGGAAACATATGTACTCAACTTTTTATCAAGGGAATCATGTCCTTAGTGAACCCAGTTCAACGGAGGCACTTGGCAGTTATAGCACTATAGCCTATCGTACCAAACTTTGGATAGGTTTGAGCTGCTTCCAGCATACACAATGAATTCACGCATGATTATGATATATATACTACTGTAATTTGACAATTTCATTTCTAACGATTTCTTTCTGTCAGATTACAATATACTTCTTATTGTGAGGAAAATGTCACGCATTGAAGGACCGTAAATGTACGTGATATGTTTATCACTGTATAGTTAGAACACTTGAAATATATGCGGATAGATGCGCACAAACTTAATCACAGGGGAATATTAAAACGCGACGCTTCGAAAAAAACTAAAAACTTACCTTAAAGTCTACATAATTTATTGCAATAGAATAAACACGCATTTCGTGATAACAAATCACGTCGGATACTTTAATTTAATTTGTTTGATTATGTAAAGGAGTTTTCGTCCAAAAAGATAATGCATACTATTTTAATATATGGTATTGATTTATTTTCAAGTCGAAGTGTATACAAATCTAATTAAGAAATTACGAGCGCGAAAATAGTACCTCTAATCCTATTAAAGACATCTACGTAAGATGTATTGTCACTTCCATTGTTACGTGGTATCAGTTTTGCGAGTATGACTCCAGTAAACCTAGCTCAGTGTGAGTTTGATTACAGGCTACGTACACGTAGACTAAGAACGGCCTAATGTTATGATCTTTAACTCTAGCCTTTGCTATGTAGTATTTGGCATGGCGACGTACTGTAACCCATATGTGCATAGACACGTCAGTGCACATCTGACACAACACATGGCTTCAACTAAAGTCTGAATATATGGTTTGCATTTCTGCGAGATTCATTACTTGTCACGTTTCAGTGGCGTTTGCAATTTTAAAATCAACAGAAGTACTTTGATGTACTGCAAGCTCTTCTGTGGCGATGCCTAATAACAGCTTTGCCGCACTTCATATACCCTCTCGAGTATTGTTTCTCACTTCTTGGTGATAGAGCCGCGTTATACCTCTTCTAGGAACGCCACACGAGACTAAAATCATTGATAAGATAATGGAAGCCTGGAGTTAGATCATGAACAGATTAGGTTGCTTCTCAACAAAAAATGGGATAAATCAGACAAACACTGTTAAAGAAAGAAAGAAGGAAGGAAGGGCGAAAGGAAAGGAATTAAGTAAACCCTTGTTGCCTCGCAGTTTTCTCGTTTGGTTTTTGCTTTGAAAAACTTTGTACATTCTTTGTTGAATTGCCAGCACTTCTGAAATGTAATTCGCAGTTCCTGGCATTAATGTAAATATTGTTAAAATGTAATCAACGATAAGTCAATACAATTTTCTAAATGTACACAATAAGTAGTCAATTCACCGTATCTTGTTTCCCTTGGCTAACAGCCAATACAATGTCCTGAGTTTGTTCGGTAGTTTTCTAATTTGGTGAAAGATGGATGTTTTTCTTTGTTCGCAGAGTTCATCACCTTATAGGCCTACTGATGAATGTTTGAAACACGCGTCTAAAATGGTACGGAATCCATGAACTTCAACAATTCCTCGAGTCGGCTATTAACTATATATAACCTGACGCGAGGCCTCTTCATTTAATTGAAAAGTAGAGTAGACATCAAGGAAGTCGATTTTTTCTATTTTGACAACGGTATCGTTAACAGTAGATTTGCCTGAAAATTTTAACTGAAAATAAAGAAAAGAGATTGGTCTTTAAAAACAAAACAAGAAAAGGGGGGAAGATACTTCGGTGAACCTCCAATGTTGCTCGGTTGCTATCGAATCGTCTCTGTTTTCCTCGGCTTGTCGCAAAAGATAGTCAAGACGGGATGTTAATCTATCAAAGTTAAATGAGATTTGCAACTGATGCGCAATTCCCCCGACTCGGTCTTAAATTCAATTCGTCCAATTTAAGTCTACACCAGGGAGTTACAGTGGTATAACCTCATTACACCATTCAGCTACTAAGCTAAATGTACGACCATTGATGCGTAGTAATTGTGCACTACCATCTTGCGTTGTCCTACTTTTCCTCGCTATATTCTCGGCTCGATACAGTGTATAAGTCAAGTTATGGCTTCGGTTGTATGGAGATGCGTCACTAATTACAACTCGGAGCCGTTCATGGTGAGATTCGATGAAACATACCCACTCCAACGGTTAATTAATCGATCACCATATCGTCGAACTGTTTGGATAATTGATAAAGCTCTTGTCAAGATATAGGAACTCGTGAACTATGAATTGTGGGTGATTCATCTGTTAGAGGAATCCATTGTAGGTTAGGCTGAATATTTAAACATGTAACTGCACAGTAGGGTCAGCTCACGTCGTCGGTTAGATTTGTCTTAGAAAGTATAGAGTAGTATACAACTATGAATCAATCTCGAAAAAAGGTAATTTTTCTTCCTCTAAAAGTACAAAAGGCATGAAAGGTTAGGGAACTTTTATCAAACTCATAAAATTCATTTGAGTGCAAAAATGTATTCGACTTCCAAGTAGGAAGGATATTATTCCACTTAAGGAAGGTTAATACGAGCTCAGTGATTGGCTAATCCGCTAACAATGTAACTGAACTAATGCAAGGCATTTAAAATCTTGAATTAGATATGTCACTTTCGTGAACAGAAAAATTTGACGAAACGTTATTACTTTGTTCAATTCTGGTATGTTTAATCGTTAATTTCTTACATATTGTTAGAATATTAGGGAAAAACCTATCTTGTGTGCCAGCTGCCGCCACAAAGAGCCTTCTTCACACATGTAACGAGGTTATTTTCGGTGCAATTTAAATATGATGAAGATCTCAATTTAACCGGTAAATATCTGAACCAGTTGATCGAATTTTTGGTGGTCAAGTAGAACTATAATCACGACCGGAACCACGTTTGATGGTTAAAGAATTAATTGTAACTTGGGTTTGAAACAATAGTTTTTGAGTAGCAGACCACTTTACCAGATGAACACCAGATGAAACTATAATTTTGCTTATATATAGTTTATCCCATGATTTACTAACTCTATACATACAAAACGCGTACAACTGCTGAGTCACACGTCGATATAAAGTATGCAAAAATATGCAAACACACACCATGAATATTCAAGCAAAGTAAATCATAATATGCTAATAGATACAGTGACTAACTGTTCTTTATACCTGAAACGTTTTATGTTGTGTGTATTTCATGTATATATAAGTTTTTTACCATCAATCTATATCAGTACCAGTAAATAGCAATCATATTGTGTATCTTTTTATCTCTCTCTCTCTCTCCACCTATTACTCTGAATGAGCTGTCTTAATTGGTCCCATGACCTCGCTGAAAACTAAATACCAACGTAAATAATACAACAGATGGCCAGCTATAATGGTTCCTATCAAGCAGAACGCTAAACTTGAGAGACGTTCATCTTCCCTATATGTATGT
>JAIPMN010009454.1:0-12732 GCA_020650975.1 Apostichopus californicus | reverse complement strand
GTGGGTAAAATAGGATTTAAAGGGGGAAAATAGGAATTATAGCCAGTGGTGTGGCCAGGATTCTGCTAACCGAGGGGGGGGGGGGGTTATCGCCGTTTTGAGCTAGGGGTATAAATTTGTCTTTGAACCTAAAATGTTTGGCCTCATGGGCCCAAAATTGGTGGAATCTGAAAAATGGCCTGAAATTTGGTGGGCCATAAAATTTTGTGGGCCCTACATTTTTGAACTCGAAAAGGTATGAGCTCTGCACCATTGGTGCTCTAGTTTCATGTCTGTATTTGGTCTCATTTTCTAGTGTATACCTCAATGATCTTTCCTTTGGAATCCACGATGCTATGTTTGTACCGACCATAAGGAGACTTGCAAATGATCAACAACGGTCAAAATGGTTACCTCTGGCAGAGAATTACGAGATCCTGGGGTCATATGCTCAGACTGAATTGGGACACGGTAAATTGATCACTCATATTGTTCCTTGTACAAATGAAGTATTCAATATCTCTGAAATTTGCTAGATTGACCAAAAGTGGTCACAGTTGATCCAATGTCCTTTTCATTCAGCTGTCACACACAGCATAAAAATGAAACTTAAAAAAAATAAAAAAAATACAATAATTATTGCCCTAACAATTATTTGCTATACTAAGTGATACTGAAGCTTCTGTTATTTATAGTACTAGACATTTTTTTAGCAAATATCTTAGCAAAATATTTTAGGAATTAGCAAAGTAGTAAAACCTTCAGACTGACTGTTAGCTTTGCTAGCTGCATGATAGGCTTAAAATGCCATTTGTTATTATTTTGTATTGTTGTATTTAATATGTGTTAAACAGACTGAAGGATAAGCTGCAACAGACTAAATATTGTTCATGACTAAACAACTTGCAGAGAGTCTTAAAACCTGAGCATTCATAATTTCTAACTTCTATTTTTTAATAGTAACCAGTCTTTTCGAAAGTAGCAAAGAGTAGGAAAAGTTGTGTTTGATAATAGCTAGGCTATATCTATTAGCAAGAGAAAGATGGTACAAATTTTTAGAGATGCCAAGCCAAGAAAAACTTGTCAGAAAGATAAAGAGATGGAGAGGGGGGGGGCGGGGGGGGGGGAAGGGGGATGGACAAAATGAGCCTTGACTAGATTTAAGCAACGTAAGACTGTACCATGTGTATCAATATCATTCTAATTGAAAAACCTATTCTTGTTTGTCTTTACCATGTGTATCAATAAAATTCAAATTGTAAAACCTATTCATGTTTTTTCTTTACCATACATGTGAATCAATTTATCATTGGAATTTCCACTTTTGGACTCATACGTGTTCATACTTGCTGTATGGAAAACTATCATTTTTGAGAATTAATTTTACATTTATTAGTGGTTTACAATCAACTCTTACTTATTTTGAAGGTACATACTTGAATGGCCTAGAAACAACAGCTACCTTTGACCAAAACACACAAGAATTTGTTTTGAATTCACCAACAATTTCTTCCATGAAGTGGTGGCCTGGATCATGTGAGTACTACAGGCTAAAAGCAGGACTACTCTACATTAATATCTACTTACTTTGTGACTGCTGAATATCAAGAAAGATGGTGCATAATGGTTGTAACAATTCTTATATGCCATTAGGCTAGGCCTAGTAACATAAACGAATGTATTAATATTTGTTTTGAAACGTAATAGATATTTTTGTGACAGACACGTCCGTTCGGACTTGCTAAATTATCCAAAACAAAATTGCAAATAAGAGGTTTACAAATGCATTTGCAAGTTGGTGTGAAACCGCTGGACTTGCTCCAAGTCTTTGTAGTATATACTGTTTTGTGTCTGCTGGGAGATTCCATACTTAGAGGAGAATCTGTCACTGTTTCTTAGAGTATATTCTCACTCCTGTATATTAGTCCCCTCTCACATATTGTTTGTTACTAGCACTCATTTTGACCACACAGAGCTATATAACATCAGACTTGTAGCAAGTCTACATTTACTAGTACTCATATTCTAGCATAGTTACAGTCATACTCAGTACTCACCCTCGTGAATGTTGTACTCATAGTCTCATACTAGAACTCTGTCACATGTTGTATGTTAATAGTGCTAATTGTGACCACACAGAGTTATATAAAGTCAGACTTGTAGCAACTCTACATGTACTGGTACTCATATTCTAGCATAGTTACCTGTAGTCATACTCAGTACTCACCCTCGTGAATGTTGTACTCATAGTCTCATACTAGAATCCTGTCACACGTTGTATCTTAATAGTGCTCATTTTGACCATCTATCAGTATCAGTCTGAAATTCATTGCTGCTTTTTCATTTAAAGGACACATTGTGACTCATAAGTTACAGATAATATGTAGATATTGACCCCACTTTACGTAATAAAACATAGCAGACGACAATACCCATTGATAAATCAGTTTCAAGTTAATGGCAACCATTTGTTATTTCTCATGCAGTGGGGGTCGTAGTGAACCATGCTGTGGTACTTGCGCAGTTGATAGTGAACGGACAGAGAATCGGACCCCAGGCATTCTTAGTCCAGATACGAGACAGAGAAACCCACCAGCCATTGCCAGGTAAAATGAAAACTCTTCATTAATCTACACTGCTTCTTTCTTCTGTATGCTTTGTGAAGTTATCAAAAATGATTTTTTTTTTTTTTTTTCTTTGTTTCTTCTTCTTTTCCTGGTTTGTCACAAAAAAAATAATTTCCAAGCATTCTGGTAACATGAAAAACATGGTCCTCTTTTACCCATTCCTAACTTCATCTTTCTTATATTTTGCTTTACGTTTGTTGTATTTCGCACAAAAGAATTGGCTCCCATCTGTATTTCAGTCCTGTGATTCAAAGTAAGCACTATTATAATGAGTTACTTTCATTTTTCCAAAGGTTGCCATCCAGGTGACATTGGGCCAAAGTGGGGGTTTAATGGAGCAACCAATGGCTACCTAAGACTTGATCATGTCAGAATACCACGGGATCAAATGTTATCAAAGTACCTAGAGGTAAGTACAATTTGAGGGGGGGGGCAGAGGGGTGGGGGTCTGGGTGGGGGTGGGTGGGTTACAGTCAGTCATTCTCAAATCATCACAGTATGTAGGTTGTGAGCCAGTTGAGTACTCTCCTCACTTACCTGTCTCCCTACAACTCATGCACTTCCATACTCCAATGTACTCTCTATTAAAGCCTTCGTCTACTTCTTCTTACCTAAGAAACAATCGACTGACAACTTATATAAGTTGCTTTGTGTTCTGTTGGGTGTCATGATTTTCTGTTACCATGTCGTGATATATTTACTACTACTTTTTGTAACATTTGGTAAAAAGTGTGTTGTCACCTCACTCTTCTCGTTGCCCCGGACCACTCAGCTAGCATCTTAGGTTTGCTTTCCGTTTTGTTGCATATATCAAGGTTTCTGCTAGCATGTCTGGGTATTTATTTGACGCTCTCTTGTTATTAGTAAAACGTGCTTTGCACAGGTCCCACTCACCTATTATCATTTGCTTTCTGTTCGGTCACCATGATTTATTGGTACCTTGTGTTGGTATGTAGTTTGCATTCCTATCAGATGTAAAAGAGGATCGTTATAAAAATGATTTATTTGGCGGTCTGTTTTTGAAGGTCACATCTAGTGGTCAACTTGTCAGCCATGGCAACCCAAAGGTCACCTATGGAACCATGATAGAGATGAGGTGTAACCTGGTAGCCGATTCTGCAAACTTGCTCAACAAGGCCGTCACCATAGCGATACGTTACAGCGTGGCCAGAAGACAAGGTACCATAGATGCTAGGTATGTGGTTCAGAAGATACAGCAAATAGGTTATAGCTTTAAATGAAATATGAAAATCAGTTTGTTATTTTATTTAGTGCAACGGAAATGTAATACAGAGTGTAGAGATTTCTTACGTCGTATGGGTGGATATTTTGAGTTGGTCATAATGTGCATGGAAATTGGTGGTTTGCAGTTTACATCAGAAAATTGGATTGTTTGAGGAAAAGATTTGAAGCAGGAGTGGGCATGAAAATTGATCTTGTAGTTCTCTGTGACATTTCGTACTCAATGTGCCATTTGTTAGATAAAGGATATACTTTTACACCTGTGACAAGAATTGAAGTATTACATTACATGTGTAAATACAGATAAGAAATGTGTACTTTTGTAATGGCCATCTGTTTTGTTGAAATATCCTATCACAAGTAGGCCCTCCATAGACATTCCCCAAAAAACAGCCTTTTTATGTTTTTTTTTCCATTTCAGTCAGTCACTAAAATGCCTTCTTTTACTTCACTAATTGATGGGTTAACCGTTGATGTTTAATTGGTCACCCCGTGTTCTGAGAGAGCTAAATGTCTTATCACAGGACCAAAACTGTCTGGGAGGTTATATGAGGGACAACCAGTTTATTTACAATAAATGCACTCACTCATACCCCTCTACTCTATATTAACTTAAATATCAGTCCCAAGTCTTGCCATATATATAGATGTGTTGTATCTAAAAATGCTTTCATTATTTGAATAATTTTTGTGTTCCCCTCACCCCCCATTTCTGTTGGTGGCACATATGATTAAATAAAAGTTCATATATTTTGTTCATTACTGTAAAATCTATCCTTTTAATCTACAGCCAAGGGGAAGTCCAAATTTTAGACTACCAGTCTCAGCAGGACAAGCTATTCCCTCTGCTAGCTACATCCTACTGTTTCTCCTTTGTGACTCAGTCACTGATGCAGCTGTACAAAAGCTCAGAGTCAGCCATTCAACAAGGAGACTTCTCCAAACTACCAGAAGTAAGTCATAAACATTAGACATTCTTGTTGCATGATGTAAGGGTAACCATTGTTCTTTTAAACCAATCTATTGTTTGCCCCAGTGGATTGTATTGTTTTATTGCAGCTTTAAAGGCAGAGAACTCAGCATGGGATCTTTGACCTCTCACACTGTGCTGTTAAGGTCATCATTATTGCTCCCAAATTTAATTCTACTTAAAAATTGTCAAAACGTTTCCCAAAGTACTCCCCTGATGGTTCTGGCTCTCCAAGTTATTCCCACACATATGTACTGTAGTTTCACACTAACATGATCTGTATAACTTTATAGGTCAGGATTAATGGCCTCTACCTTCAGCACTAAATATTCCAAAAGGTTTGTAGTAGTAAAAACCAAAACTATTTTTCTACCTTACGATTAACAGAGGAAGAAGAAGGAGGCTTTATAATGCCATTAATTTCTTAGTGAAAAGAACAGAATTTTGCAAGATCAAACTTTATTTAGAGCCTCATCACTTTGCGAGCAACAATAGTGTTTGAAGCGTGTTTTAAAAAATTAAAAAACGATTCAACTTTGCATTATATTTAATTCCAGAGAATTTTTAATAGGCAGTGAGCATTAATGGACTTGCATTGGTCTCAGTTCGAGTCCTGACTATCCTTCACAGCCTAGTCCTGGTCCTTGAAACAAAGCTTATTTAATAAGCTTTGTTTTGCTTTGTTTACTTTCTCTTTAATTCATCTGTTCATTGTCTTTTCTATATATTTCTGATTTGACTTTTTTTTCAGTTTTTAGGGATTGAAACTTTCGACAAGCCCCCCTGGGTTTTTTAGTTTTTACTTCCCCCTACTTCATTGGTGTTCATATTATTTTTGTTATTTTTGTGAACTTTAGAAACTTTAGACACTGTAGAAATGAAAATAAACAGAACCAAACAAACTCGTCCTACAACAATGAGCCATATGATTTATGAGACAGATAACCCAATGATATAACTTAATTAGGCAATCAAACCCCCCTGCCCCCTCCCACCCGCCCCCCAAGTGTTTGCTTTATGTTTTTGTTCTATTTGTTCAAACTATTTTGCAGCTTCATGCCCTCTCGTGTGGACTGAAGGCCTTGCTGGGTGATGTCATGTCCAAAGGTTGCAATACCTGTCGGTTTTCATGCGGTGGCCATGGTTACATGCTTGCTAGTGGGTTGCCATGGTTATATGAAAGAGGTTCAGTCATTAACACTGTAGAAGGAGAAAAGTCACCCATCTTCCTTCAGACCGCCAGGTAAATAGGTCAAAGAATTTTCCTTGAATAGCTTTAACTCCTGAATTATGTTTTTGTGTCATTACTTTCTTACAGTCCTTGATTTATAAGTATATCTTTCAAGTGAAAGGAGGGGCTATGGAGGGGAGTGCACAGAAATGAGGGTATATGGATGAAGTTTGCAAAGTTAAGGAAGTTTCCAAATTTCAAAAGGAAATTGCTTCCCCCAAAACTTCTTTTAGAGCCCTTCTAGATTTGTAATTGTTGAAGGAGGACAGGTGGAGAAGTAGCAATGACATTGCTGTTATGTTGCAGGCAGTTTGCAGTTGAAACATGTAACTATTGTATTTATTACAGATCCTTGGTAAAAATTCTTGGAAACCCTCAAGCAGCCAACCTTTCACAAGGTGCATTTACACAGTACTTACTTCAACCTGTAACTCTTAAATGGCAGCCAAAGGTCAGGGGTCAAGTGAGGAATCCTGACAATGTGATCGGCGCATTCAGACACAGGGCACAAAGGTCAGTACAAATAAATAACATTATTGACAAGCTTGCGGGGGTTTTGTTCAAATTAATTGTAGTAGTCAGATGTGAAAAGAATTTTTTTTGTGGATAGAAATTTCTTTCAAACTGAACTCAGCAGCTGTTTCTAGACATTCAGTTTTATTGTTGTTTAGTATCAATACATACACAATGCAGCGTTTACATTGGAACCAGCCTTGATCTCCTTGCTAGAGACAGAGCTAATTCTAGGGTCATAAAATAAATAGCCACAATCTGTGGGTACCCTAGTCTACAGTTAAAGGACAGATAATGGTAATTGAAAGCATTATTTGCTACAGACTTTAATCCTCTGAAGTTTCACTACGATCAGTGAAATTAGGCATAGACCTTCAAATGAAACGATAAAACATTCCATGGAAATCTGTGGGACACAAAGTTTTCTGTAAAGTGCACTACATCCTAATTAATTTCTTACTCATTCATTTACGTTGATATATTGCGTGCAGGTTAGTGATGAGGGCAGCAGACAGAGTTGGTACTCTCATGAAGGCAGGACACAGTCAGGCCCGATCTTGGAATGAAAGTCAAGTCTTTCTGGTGCAGTGTGCCCAGGTGAGCATGGGGAAGGGGGAGGGGTGTGCAGTGGGGTACAGGAGGTGGGGATGGACTTTAAGGGAGCAATGAGCATTGGTGGTAACAGGGCACTTAATTACATTGCAGAACATAGGAAATCTTTTCACCATCAATTCTCTGGAGCATAAGTGTTAAAACCGTGACCCTATTTTAACTATAATATAATATAATATAATATAATTTACATTTTACAGGCACATGTTGAGTTGTATTGTGTGGAGGTATTCTTCGACAAGTTATCGACGTTGCATGGCGCATCAAAGGGGAACAGAGAAGCCCTACATAGACTTGGTCTGCTCTTTGCTCTACACATGATCAGAACTAACACTGGGGATTTCTCAGAGGTAAGCCACAAGTTTGAAACAACTTTTGTGTTTTGTCATAACGAGATTTAAACAGTTCTTTCATGAAAGTGGGCTTAACACATCAGGACAATGCAGATGTGTAGGTCTCAACATGGGCTTAATCAAACAGATGCAAATCATTGGGCAATAATATAATAAGGTCCTGAGATACGAATTTCTCGGTAGTGATGGTTATAGCTTTTTTAATATCTTGTGAAGAAGAAGCTCTGCTTTATAAAGAATGGAAGAAGTATATGAACGGAACTGGAGGGTGTGATCACCTCTTTCAAGTCAGTCAAATATAGACAAGGAACGTTTATTTTTCCTTCAAATATATGTGATTTTTCCCATCTTTCACTGAATGAATAGTGAAACAGAAATGGCAACAGGATTGGTTGGAAAGAGTAGAGATGTTACAATTATTTTGAGATTTTATCAGGCCATATAACAAAATTTGCAAATCTTTCTAAAAGTTTTGTCTCCAACATAACAGTACGGGTATGGAATGTAATATTCATGATCACATGATATGTACTAGCCAATCAGAGTAAACGACAAATACTTTGCCATAGCTTCCAACAATGTAACACAATACTTAACAAACTGTTACGAACAAAGTGTCAAGTTCATTAATTAGTTTCCTTTCGGTGTATTTATTCATCGATTTGTGTATTTTTTATTTATTTATTTATTTATTTATTTATTTTTTATTTATTTATTTATTTATTTAATTCTCTTTTTTTTTACATATTTGTTTGTTTTTCTATGATAGGATGGGTTTGCTTCCAGAGAACAGCTGTCATGGGTGAATGACGAGTACTTCTCTCTGCTAAAGGAACTCAGGTGACTTTTATGTTATTTGAAATACATAAAATAATTATGATGAAATTACTACGGGGTTCCCATGGTCGTGGAAAAATCATGGAAATATGAAAACTGATTTCCATGCCTGGAACAGTGCCATTGACAGTGGAATGATTTTATCGAATTTTTTCTACCCGAGTTGGTTTTCCTGTCCAAAATTTGCCCAAATCTCTTGTTCTGTGAAAAAGGTCATGGAATTCTTTACCTTTGACTGGCTTAGTTGGGTATGATCTGCTATCAAACTTAACCAGTCGTAGTGTTCTAATGCTAGTAGGATTCATAGCAACAATGGTTCAACTTGTGTCAGGGATGCTAACTTTCGTTGCTATTTCCAAGGAGCTTGCGGCGGTGAGCTACATCTCAAGATGAACTAACTGCATCTATTCAGGATGTTTGTCTGTGAATTTGTTGCATGTGAAGACAGTAACTTCTCCTTGCAAAAGGAAAGTTGGCCTTTTCCATTAGTCTCTTCAATTATTGTCACATCATCATGTGCGAATCATGCAATATTGAGAGTACCCATTGTGTGTTGCATGATCTGTGAATTAGTGTAAAGACTTTGACACCTTGTGTGCACTCGGGCGGGATCGGATTGTCATTTTGTGATTTTGAAATAATGAAACGATAAACAAAATTATTTATTCGTCACTTTTTTTTTGGCTTACTATAGACCCGATGCTCTTTCTCTTGTGGATGGCTTCGATAACTCTGACTTTACGCTGCATTCCGTCCTGGGCTGCTACGATGGGAACGTGTATCAACGACTCTATGAATCGACCAAACTGGAACCGAAAAACCAAAAAGTGGTAAGTGTTCTTGTATTTCTTGCAAAGCACCATGGCCCTGACAACTTAACAGCTTAGCATGGCTGCCATTGTAAGCTTGGCTTCCATCTTTCCCTGCAGCCAACCTCCACCCCACCACCCCCTTCCCCTCCCTCTGCCTCTCCCCACTATTCCCATTCATCTCAAGTAAGTAAAGACGGACAGCTTAGGTACGCACCTTGGGGTCCTCCACTTCCTAACCTGGTATATATGTACCTACTATACATCTGTGTACATGTTAGTATCAGTTGTCTCATAGTGTACATTTTATCTTTGTCAATTGTAATAGAATCCTTGATTCAAGCCCATCTTTGTCAGTATCTGATTTCAGTTTATCTTTGCCTATGTTGACCTTTCCGTCTAAGGTTGCTATTTTGGTTTATAACCTTTAAACGAGGAAGTGGATGTGAGATTAAATGTCTTGTCTTGTAGGGGAAACAGAAGGATAACATACAACAGAAACATCAGATATCGAAGGTAGTACTAGCAGTACAGGAATAATGTAATATGAAACCAGCTGCTCGGGAATGATAATTACCGAGTTAGCATATTTTGACGTACAGAATGGAATTCCCAAACACTTATAAATGGTTTTGCATGATCTGTTTCCCTGTGACATCTTGAAAATAGATTGGATTGTTTTCATAGCAAGTGTATCCTTGTCTTTTTGGAATATAAGAGTCAGGCCAGGGCAGAAATTGTTACTGCCGTTCACTTGTTAGACTATGCTGTAGAGTTGTAATGGGTCACTCCCACTTTAAAGTCAAGTCGAGTTATATCTGGAGACAATACTGCTTCCATTGAGTTAACATTGTACCATTCTGTATAAGAGGAATAGATACTTCATACAGACATTCATGCTATGTACCGTCTAAATGCCTGTGGAGTTTGCTGTTTGCCAGTAGAGAGAAGAAATAAAAAATCACTGGCATTTTTCTGCCAGTGTATACACATGTTGTTTTTGTGTTAATTTATGAACAGTGCCAGTGAGAACTTGATTTTAGCTTATATAACTCTTATGCACGGGAATGTTTTTACGAAGTGGCTAAAATTGTACTAGTTTATTGGAGTGACTCTGGTCTGGTTTGGATTCAAGCTCAGCATCATTTTTATTAACTTTAGAACTGAAAGGCAAACATCCACTTAAGGATTGCAGTGTTAAAGTTGTTCTGTATTATTATTATTAATTTACATCACACAGCACATCATTTTACGAATGCCCCTCCCCCTCATTACCATCTGCAGAATATGCAACATATTACAGTAATATTAAAATCAATTTCATTAATGTTCAACAGGTCCCAGATGTCTTCCACAAGTATCTTGGACCATTTATGAAAGGCCAGTCCAAACTTTGATTGATTTCCCACTGAAGTCTTTCTCCTTGAGGTATTTAAAGAAAAAAAAAGGACCATCGTGCCTTCAAAACAAATCTTCAAAATTGAAATACGTATTCACTGAGTGGTTTAGAATATATATATTTTTTCTATCAATAACTCAATTACTCAAGTATTAATTCTCAAGTATTAATTTAAATATATAAGATTGTAATCAATGAATTTTTTTTTATCAGCTTTGGACTGCCCCTTGCATTTTACATTTAATCACCTCTGTTTATATTTTATATCCGAAATAGCTCAGTTAGTATTAAATTTTAAAAAAATACATCTCTTTTATATAAGGACCTTAAAAAAATGCCAAAATGCCAATCATCAAAATGATATTATCATCTCAGGTATACTTTCCAAAATAAATTGTATGAAACTTTAATACATTTTGTTATTAGCTTTAAACTGCCTTGAAAATTACATATTACCCACCTCTTTTTATTTTTTACAATATTTGAGAATAACTTTATAAAAAAATCCTGTTTATTTTTTTCTTCAATATTTGGAAAAATAACTTGATAAAACAAATCCTTCACTTTATATATTAGTCACAGCGTGACAGGTAAAGTGCAAGTCATTTAAAAAAAAAGAGCAGAAAAGAATTTCCACATAAAAGTTATGAGATGGGTGTGATATTGTCAGTATTATAATCCAAAATATATTGAGTGCACTTTTCTATCAGCTTTGGGACTGCCTTGCATTTTACATTTACTAACTATTACTTTTTTCCTGTCATTAGATTTTGATGCACAACTTATGAAGAGTCCCCTCTCTGTATTATATTGGTCACAGATATGTGAAGTACACTGTATCACATTCCAAAATATATTTAACAGGCTGCTGGGAAGCAACACCAATATTGAAATCAATAGGGGAGATTAATAACATATTTGTCCTCTCAAATGACCTATTAAAAATGCATCAGAAATTGTTTTCAAGATAAATGTGTATTGAATTTCATACTTTGAATTCCTGTACTTAAAAACGAAGGAAAGCAGGAATGTTTTTACTCAGAGTTATTAGAATTTAGAAGACAATTTAATTGTCAATTTTTTTCGGCCTTAATTAATAGCGGAGCTGACATCGTGATGATAGAAATGTGCACTTAAATGAGCCTTCCTGTACATTAAACATATTTTAAAACATCTCTTTACGTAAGGTAAATATAGATATATGCCCAGTAATGAAAGGATAATATGTGACTAGTTGCATCATACATCTAGAATCAGGGGGGAGGGAGGGGAGGATGTGGGGGGAGGGAGGGGAGGATGTGGGGGGATACTTCCTTATCCTTATTTTGACCTTGATATTTCTCTACACTTAGGTCATTTAGGTCGATTAGGTCATTACAGCCTTTTCCAAGAAAATAATAATCATTCTAGGCTTTGTAGGTATTTGTTTAACCTCTTGGAAAGATTTCATCACCTTTTAGTTCTATTGTAGTACTTCAGAATGAGAGGTCATATAGTAAGATTTTCAGGACACGATTGGGTAGATTAATCTCTGGGTATTGATGAATTGACCATGAAATCAGGAAGGCCAATTAGCAGGGATAATAATAAGCCGGTCAGCAAAGGACTAAACAAACAAGGTTTTAACCATTTTGTTTTCATACTGTTTGTCCCACTGATCATTGTACGCACAAATTTTTTTTTAACAGAAATTTATGTTGCGGTTCTTTGCCAATTCTTAAAACTGTTTCAAACACTAAACCAAGAGAGATACATTTATATATAATAAGATCTTATAAATATATATTTGCAAAAAGAAGTGCAAATAATAATGAAAGGGCATTCAACTGTGCCTCTTAAATAGGTGCCCTTCGGACAGCTAGCTTGCTTGCCCTTTAGGTTGATCGTATTAAGTTTTGCATGAGATAGCCCTTGGCTACTGCAAATAATTATACTTAAGGACAATTTGTGATGTTTTCATTGTAGTGAAAGCAATATATTTTATTCGTTTTTGGATTGATTTGTAATCGTATAATTATGAAACAATATTATTCATGTTTTCTCCAAATAATTCAAATCTATTCCTATGTTCCAAATAATATAAGAATATTGTATATTATAATATAAATGATATTATATATAATATGATATATAATATGATATAGATATGTTTATATTATT
>JAIPMN010009453.1:0-15044 GCA_020650975.1 Apostichopus californicus | reverse complement strand
ATACCTTGAATGCATGTTGATGCAGTCTCTATTCAGTAAAAGTCACTCACATACTGTACTGTATGCATACAAATCTGCATAGTGCACTATGGGGAGGGTGTTGGGGGGGGGAGGGGGGTGGGGGAGTCAAAGAGTTTTAGACAGAACACTTTAATAAATAACATTTCAATAGTTTCTAATGTTGTTTAACATGATCTCCTTGAATGAAGATACAATGTTACCACTGTTTGCCCTCGCAAGCATGTTTCTGTAGAGCTGATGTAACTCTCATATACGCCACTTTAAGCTGCTCACCAGAGCATTAATAACTTATATAAAAGATGTTTAAGCTCATTCTTTGCATCATAACTATACATATCTTACTAGTTTTGTATTAAAAACCAAAAATAAAGCCTTTAATTGTGACCAAATTTGACCTTGAAATACCCAAAATATCCCAAAATATTGGTAAAATGTGATGTTTGAGGGCGCTGTTCACAGGCATCGTTAGGCATATGACCCTGAAAATGCAGTTTATTTGTAGCCTTTATGCTAGTGGACCACCCTCTTAATTGTTAAGCACCTGTATGCTAATGCTAAGAAGTTGTTGTCATTTGAATTACTCAAATCGGCTTGTGCAAGCATTTTCATACATATGAACCAAGTGATTTTCGCAATTTTCGAGTCGTAAATTTGAGTAGATAACACAAAATACACAACCTTTTGACTTGAGTTTTTAAAAATAGGGTCAATACACTCCTGAAAAATGGCATTTAAAGAAAAATAAAAAAATACCCACAGGCCCAAATTGGACCCCCAATTAGGGCCAGAAGTGAGATTTCTTAAGTTTGAGGGCGCTGTTCGTAAAACGTAAGACCCGCTTGACTTTTTTTTCGCACTTTTCCCGTACAACTACCACTGGACAAGGATCCTATGCAAATTAAAACTCAAACATGCCTTTGCTTGTGAATATAAAGCACACTCAAAGTAGGGCCAGAAAAGGCCCCTATCTCATTTTCTGCCATTTTAATTACTTGTTACGAAAAATTGAGACCGTAAATTTTCCTCAAAATTAGCTAAATTTGAAGACTGGTCACATGTCTTCCACAATATCTGCAATATCAGACATAAAATACTTTACATTTATGCAAAAGATGCCTCCAAACAAATTTAGGGCTCTTAAAATGCAATCTGGATTTGGTTGCTAGGCGGGGCCGTATCCTAGCAACCAAAAAGTTTTAAATTTTTTTTTTGCCCAATTTCATCCTTTGAGACATATGGCAAGACACCATATCAATTTCAGGCGATTCTGAGAGGGTCGACGTGGAATCGACCCAAAAATCTGTTGATTTGGCATGGATTGACCCACGTATATAGGCAATCACCTGTGCGTGTACACGTGAGAGTGTATTTGCTGCGGAAATGGTAGTGCTAACTTCAAGTCACCTGTTTTGCCTATTTGCCTGCTCTACGTCAATCACCATTTTGATGCATTCGAACAAACGGTACTTTTGGAGAGAAACTGGTGAATTTGAAAACCAGATTTCTACAAGAAGAAAACGTCGAATGGGGACAATTTTTACATGGTTAGAAAGAGAAAAATAATAACTACAAAGACAATGTATCAAACTCTTCAAACAGAAAATTCCTTTAACTGGATAACATCCACATCAGCGGGACAAAACTTATCGGCATGCTAAATATCGATTAAGTTTATCAGGGAGCCCAATCGATGATCGTTGCTCTGGGCCCTCAGGTACTGATCGACTGAATCATTTAGTGAACGTCTCGAGACAGATAGAGAAGGTGTGAAGTACTGGAAATGTTAATGAAAGGCGAAATTGTTAACTGTATTAAAACTTACCAAAGCACTTGATAATATGATACAGCTGGTCTATGTCACTATCCCCAGGGAAGAGGGGTTCTCCTGTCAGCATCTCTGCTTGGAGACAGCCAACAGCCCAGACATCAACAGCTCTGTAACATAAAGTATATCAAACAAGTTTAACAACTACTGTATACATAATTTAGGCTAGTGTTGCATGTCATTATAGATTTGTCCCAGCCAAACAAGCTTTTTATTATAACTTCAGGCAGCCAGTTGGGACAATTTCCTAATGCTAATATCTCTCTAAACTGTACACCAATATCATGCTCTCAAAGCACTGGTATTGACAGTACAAACAGTTCCTAACCTTGATCTTATAGAAACATGATATTCATACTGCTCGTACTGATAATACAAGTGCTCTGAAAGCGGGACATGACACAACAGTGTAGAAAAAATTGTCCCAACTGGGTGCTTCAGAAGCAATTGAAAGAAATAAACTATATTTACAGTAGCCATGCATTCAGCAGAAGCACACTATGACATTCCTGACTTGAGTATGAGATTTCATCAAAGTTGGACACCTACCAGATTTTATGTGCTTCTCCCCAAGTGGTGATGACATTTAAGTAACATCCTCTCACCTTCCACACAGAACTACCAGTTATAACGGTAGTACACATTAAGGGGCACCTAACAACTACCTACAGTATGAAAGATCATCAAAGCTGTTAGTTGTTGTGTAATGCTAATACTGTATGGTATGAATTTAATTGACCACCAAAATGACCAAATATAATACCAACCAAGGATTTACTAAGAGGCAGATACACACCAAGTACTAGATTTTATCAAAGCTGTGCTTCATGACTTACTGTAGCTTGTTTAGAAGGTTTATAAATTTTGACCACTGCTGACCTCAAACGACTATTGACCCCTACCAACATCAACAAAAAGGTAGTACTGTACTAGTACTGAACATTCGCTTGCTTGTCTACAAGTTTCCATATTTTGGCCAGTGACCTCAAATGACCTTTGAGCTCCAACCACTAAAGCAAGCTGCAGAACTCCATTTAAGCGGAATCTACAAATAAAGTAAAAAGTTCATACAAGCTAAACATGGTGAGTTGTTTACAAGGCAATGGATTAAAAAAACACACACACACATGCCAGGTTTGCCTCCACCTTCACACAGATTCCTTTTATTGCTTTTTGACAAGGAACCGAATGCTTTATTTTGCGTTACTGCATTTGATAAATTATTTCATGAATATTCATGTTGCAAATATTTTATTTATCATAAGTTCAGCTGGTACTTCAATCATTCAATGTACTGTACTTCTATCTCAAAGTTCTCCACCACAGAATTTGATCAATGCATGCAAAACCCACCTATAATCTATAGCACCATAATACACTGTAAACTTACAGAATTTAATACTGGGAGATATTGAGTGAATCAGTACACTGAAATATATCCATAAAAGGTTTTGACCTATGAGGTGGAAGCTGTCAACACAGAGAGGGTCAAACCCAAGTCACAAGCTATCAAGCCTGTAGACCCCCCCCCCCCCAGACAGACAGACAGACAGACTTGGATGTTTAAAGCTCACTAGGGAATATATGCAGTACTTGCTCATCTATTCACAATGAGTTAGGTGATTTAGGGGCAGCAAAACCTGTTGTATCTCCAAGATCAGCCTCAAAGCGGTTTTGGATTAATCTAAGAGAACTTTTGATCTCAGTGCAATTCAATACAAAGATTTCATGAACATTGAAACTAGAAACAATAAGAAGGAGAAGAAGTAACAATCTTAGGGAATAATATTTAGTCTTCAAATTTTGTGTAGTATTTTTGATGGCTCTGCACCCTTTTCTCTCATTGCATAGTATACAGTAGTTCCTGCATGAGAACCACTGCTATTCAGCTTTTACACTGGTGTCGCAACTTGACCGTTTCTTATAGTATTTTGCAAAGCGATACTGGATAAATTATTCACAGATATTTGCTTTTCACAAAGGTTTCATGGGTGACAACATTTTTTTTAGATCCTCTTGGAATCATAACTTACGGTACATCTCAGTATTTTTAATGCAACGGTCTTAGTAAATACTACAAATTTATGACATTTTTTATGAATTCTTAATATGACTGATAACAATCGAAGTTTGAATGATTTAGCAGAAAAAGACTGCAATGGGAAACGGTGGCATTCAAAGCTTCCTTCAACTTCACAAATCCCTTAATAATCAAACTTAAAGAAAAATATATACTTCTCATTAATAAAACATAGAGATCTCATAAAATCAGCCACATGCTATAAATAGTTAATTAATGCAACTCACATACTGGGTATGAATTTCATATACATATATATTTCTTGTATTGCGTTGTCCTTGTCAATAATATTGCACTATAGACATACAATACAAGTGTGTATGTGGTATATATTTGAAGTTCTGTACTAAAGGTGGCATATCAGTAATTATGCATTTTGAAGATCATCTAGAAATGTTAAACGGTGAAACGGACCGCTCTGCTCTGCACAGAAATAGATCAAAGTGACATTTCTTGCAGATTTATCACCATTGCCAGACATTTATTAAGACTCATAACCATGATGCTACGAGGTCTTTTAATTATAATGGATGCCTCTGCCAATAAAATAAAAGCAGCGACGCGTGCTGCGAATTACTCCCTTAATGACAGACAACCAGATATAAGTGGTTGCCTGGATGACTCTCGGGGAATCTAGATTGACAGCTACAGTCAGTGAGCTGTCTGTAGATTTTAGTATCATTCAGCATAAAAATCCATCCATGGCATCATGCCACGCTCAAAGCTGTTCATTTTACTCCTCGTTTTGGAGAATGACGTATACAGATATTGAGTAAACGTAGAAGAGATGTAGTGTACAATTAATTTGAAATAATTAAAATTCAAGGTTTGACAATTTTGTATTTTTTTCTTCAAAATTGTAAAACAGCAATAAAAACAAAATAACAGCAATCATAATAATTTTTACCAAGAAACAAAATTTGATATAAGCTTTGCACTGCTAAGGTACCAAATATATTCACAAGCTCAAGAATTGGGGATTCAAAAGGAACTAGGATATATATTAAGTAAACCAAAAACTTAAGAGTAAATAATGACCTTGAACTTGAGACACTTCTTTTCACTTGGCTAAATATCTATTTTCATAATTTCATATTTTCCCAGTTTTGCAATTTTCTTTATGACTGTGATACAAATGATGAAAAATTTTAGGTGATGATTTTTAACAACAATTTGGATTCTTTTATTTCTGACTTTCATGGTACTGACTGGTTCATTCAGTGTAAAAGAATGTTGGGTTGATGTCTCAATTTTTGAGTTTTGGACAGTTTATTGAAAGAAACACAATGTATATACATTAAACTATCGTTTACAATTGTTTCAACTTTTAATATTACATTTTAAGGATATCACACTAGTGCTCTTGAATGAAATACTCTGCACAAGTACATTGAGTTGCAGAGAATGCCAGCAGAGACATGCAAGAAGAGAGAGGGGCAGGGCGGGGGAGGGGGTTGGAGAGGGGCATAAATGCGGAAGTGAAAGCTACTTACTTTCCATAATTGGTATCACCAACAAGTAACTCTGGTGCCCTGTACCACCTCGTTGCTACGTAATCGGTATATATTTCGCCAGGGCCTGCTATTGTCCTTGCAAATCCAAAGTCACATAATTTCACTATGCCGGATTTTGAAACTAAAATGTTCTCAGGTTTGATATCCCTGTGAATAATCTAAATGAAGTTTAAAAAAAAAAAAATGAAATTATATAAAACACAGAAATTTAGTATCACATTCATCAAAATACTTAAAAGAATAAATTTAAGCATAAAAAAATATATATGTTAACAAATAATTAGAATTAAGAAAAGAACATTTCTTGACTTTGCTCAGCTTGGTTGTGTATAAGGTCAGGATTTTGTAACTTTAAGTAGTCTAATGCATTGTCCGATAACATCTGCAATAACATACTCACCACACATCTGCACACAAAAGCATATGTTGCTCCACTGTTTTATTAATGTCACAAGAGTTGTGTAAGTACTGTATAAGGGTCAGTTTGTTTCTTGTCCCTTTGATGACATGTACACTCTTCAGATTGTTTGACTATAAAACAAGGGTTTTGACTAACCCTAATGTAGTTGGTTAGACCCCTCTGCACTCATTCATGATGGTAAATAACTTGACTGACCTAACTTGACCTAACTCAACTGCTTTAAAATGTGTCATCACAAAATGTCTGTTCAACAGCCACCAAATGATTTTAAGGATAGATACTAAAATTAGGTGCAAGGGGTGGTTACTCTGTACACCTCAGACAGAAAGGCTGGATTTAAATTATGACAAGATCAAGATGCCGTTATATTATATACTTACATTGTGAACGTGGCAGAATTCAATCCCCTTTAAAACTTGCCACAGACATTTTCTGACAGTTTGTTCATCAAGTCCCGATGGATATCTTTCGAGTTCATCTAAAATTGTGTGATCTACAAATTCAAATACTAAATAGAGTCTTTTCTTCCTTCGGAAAACTTCAATGAGATTGACTAGATTTTCATGGCGAAGTTGCTGCGGACAGGAAGAGAAGGAAGGTGACGATTGGAGGATGCATACATTGTACTGTATGTAAATATGGGATATTACCAAAGTAAAATAATCAAAAAATGTAAATTAAGGGAGAGGCAATTCTTGATTGATTGCAATGTATGACTCAAGAAATCTAGCATTTTCATCTATTAAGACAATGTAGGTTCCAAAAAAAAAACCACCAAAAATTGGTTGATTGTAATATGGAGTTCAAACAAAATTCGTTCAATGAAAACTCATGAACTGTATGTATTGCAAATTTGCAATATAACATAACAGGGTAAATCAAATTAATTTTCTCCTTCCTTTAGTCAAACAAAACACTGTTGGAATTTATTCATTTATGTGGCAAATGCAAATCTACCGTGCAATCAATAGATATATGTTAAATACCATAAAACCCTGTACTGTAACTTTCAAACATGTACATATTTATTACTTTATATCACTAAGCAGATAAAAGAAACCCATTTATCTCTGTTCAGTTCATTAATTTTTCACACATCAAACTTTCAGCCTCCTCTCAAATATCTTTTCCTTGTCAGTAATGGGGTGACAGATCTGTGTTCAGTTCATATGCAAGTAATAAAGATACATTTCTTGCAGAACACACCTTTCTTGCATTGTTTCAGCGACCAGTCTATTAAACCGTATGTTCAGTACATAAAGTGGTGACAAAGTACAGTGTGTGTCATTTGTGTGCTGCACACTTGTGATATTGTGTTTTAGCTGTAAACATACTATTACATTTGTAACTTAATATCACATGCAATATATACCCTGAAAATCACCAAGAGAATGATTTTATAGTTGACACATGTGCCTATAACAATAGAGACCATTGTTAACCAGTGAAACAATAGATGTGTACAGTACACTAGTACAGTGTGCAGCATATTGGTAATTAGATGGACTAAAGTCTCTAAATGCAATATTATGACTTGAGCCATGTTTACTACAGGTATGTATGATACTGTAGATGTATGGACACAGTAATGTATGTCTGGAGACCCTTTACAGTAGCTGCTGTTGAAGAACTGTATCCATGGAAGAATTAATAAATCACATTTTCGTACTAAAATGACTCAATTTGAATAATTGATAACAACTTTGACATGTCTTTAATGTCCATAGCAACAACAAAATATAAATAAAACTTAACTACAAATGCATAATTTACACCAAGCTACTGTATGTCATATCTGACAAAATTGATACAATTCAATGGATATTGTTCATGTACTACGTGCACAGTACTGTTGGCACAATAGTGTTGCTCATATTCATTTACCTTTTTAGTTCTAGACAATAAGGGCTGATTTTTAAACAATTGCTGATTATCCTAGCTATAAAAATCTTGCTGTTTGAGGTTGCCTGGAAAGTTGATTCAACTCGATTGTGTAACAAGATAGTGGAAGATACTGTAAACAATGTATGACTTAAATGTGTTGGAATTGTAAACATATGAAATGCCTCAAACAACCTCAAGGATACTAACTAGCCTGAATTTAAGTCTAGCATATCAGATTTTAAACCACGAGACAATCCGCACTGTAAACAGTCAGCACTGTTTATCATTTGATAACGACAATCACCAATTGAAACTTGGTTCATACTGTCTAGCCGTTGGGTTTGAACACTTACTTTTAACATTCTGACCTCTCTCATGGCAATCTTTTTGACCATCTTGTCATCTTCACTCTCCAAGAATTTCTTAATCGCCACTATCTGACTGGTTTCTTTATGCTTACACTTAAGCACCATGCCGTAGCTCCCCTCCCCAACAAGGCCAAGATTTTCATATTTTTCCATTGCTGTGAAAGGGGCCTTCATCAGAATAGTTGTTTGTTTACCACTTCTGAAAAAGAAACAGATTAACACAAATCTTTGTATCACACATTTTACAGTGATGAATGCTGAGAATATAAAATAGTCTGAAAATCCAAATGTTTTAATGAGCTTTTGATTATACTATGTTATGTGGTAAAGCTGAAGTTCGGTAAGCCTTCTCTACCTTTAGAAAGGGTACAATGATTCTAAGTCCGACAGAGTTGTATGCACTGTCTGCTAAATGCTGTCATATCCAAGTTAATAATTTATATTGTAGGCCTAGACTAGGCCAATATGGTGTTAGGCCTAGACTAATGTAAGGCCTACGTTAACATAAACACTAAGAAGATGCAGTGTTTTATCACACTTCAATTGCTATAAAATGTGTTACTGTTGGGCTTATAGTACGCATACTGCTAAGTGTTAAAGCTTAAACATTTTTAAATTCTACCCTCACCATGCTTTGGTAGGCCAAACATAGGCTAGGCCCTATACGAAAATTAAAAGTGTCAAAATCCACAATTATCACATCCATTAATAATACAGCATAGACCAAGCCCATATATAAACTAGTTGGCTCAAGCCACAATGAAAACCAATGGATTTAACTGATCTACTCTCAACGCCAGTCCCTTTGCATCCACACTGTGAAAAGTATGATCACGACAATGTCAAATTGATATCTTATTTCTTAAGTCCCTTGGAAAGGGAATTGATACTCACATGATCTCAGCCAAAATGCACACAAGTTGTAACTCTAGTAACTATCCTTGAGCTGTTGCTAGGACTTTATGAGTATCAGATTATTTATGCACAATAACCAAATAAAACTGACTCTTTATCTTTGCCTAAGTTACGCTTGCCCATGTATTGTTACTGTAGTAGACCTAATGTACTATTAAGCTAGGCTACGTAGGAAACTATCCTGTTCTAACTCTTTGTTAAAGCGTACAAACCTAACATGGGATTAACAAAATATAATTATTTTATAAAAAAATCCAAGGCCTGCGTTATCACGTCCAAAACATTGGGACCATTTCTGTACTGCAGCTCACCGAACAGAGTCTTACTGTATGCCTACCTTTAAGTTTGAAGTTCTATGTTGGATAGGCAATACAGTTACACTACAACCCAGACTAGCGACAGAAATAGGCCTATAACTAAGGTTAGGCTGCTGATTATCAAACTCCCGTCGGTATAAAGTTTTGATTATTCCGTTCGTCAGATTGGCAGAAGGTTTTAGCAAAATCTCCATTTCTCATCCCAGTCTCCATTAGTGACAGGAATGTAACAAATTTAACATAATAGACACACAAATCCCGGTAGCTCAGTCCTGAGTAAATTTGTATTTTCTCCACATAGGTGTCAAAGTTTGACTAGCAAACACAACTAAGATAGCCAGGCTTTGTACGTTGTTTGGTAGTTGGTCTACGTAAACTGTACGTCAGGACACTACATTCCTACACTGTACATACATGCTGCCTCCTACCGCTAGGAGTTTCCATAGCGACAAGTGTCAATAGGTCCGCCACCTTACCCCTGGTATTGATTTTCGGTGTCATCACAGCAAATTTGTTGAGCACTTTGCCTAGTCGTAAATACTCTCGGGTCAATCTGTCAGATAACATTTTGGTTCGTAATTCTCTTTTTAATGCATCTGACAAAATATTTCTTATGATCCTGTTCACAATTTGTTGAGATAAAATGTATGGTATAACTTTGGCTAAGTATACATTCAAATTATAATAAAGCGAGGGTATAACGGAGTTGTACAATCAAATAAATGATTGATACAATTGTAAGACCTAAACAAAGTACCACTGGTCAAGAGGTTGTTGAATAATAGAAACGGGGTGCTTTGTTATTACAGCAACAAAAGTTTTCTAGCGAACGTATCAAAGATCCATGAGAATCAATTTCCCGGTGGTAAGGACAACAGGCGTTACAGGCCAACGAAATCGCTTCTCGGCCTTTTGGCTAAGTCGCTAAGATCATGTGTAGTATCTGTTCCCTTTCGAGGGGAATGGTGATGCACACCCGACGATGATCACACAGTCACAGTCCCGATGCAAGGTGACTGGGTTTGAGAGCGGATCAGTCGCGTTCGGTAGTTTGGTTTTCGTGCCCAGGTTCTTTCCTGGGCGACTTGTCCAAACAGTACAGTTTATGAAGACAGCCTTATACGTATGGCCTCTTTTTCCAGGAGGGGGGTTGGGGGGTGGGGGTCGGAGGGGAGAGAATGCTGTGCCATAACAATTTAGGGCTTTTTAGGGGATCGAATTGTTAGCGGAGATTTTGCAACATCATGTCGTAAGCGGGTAGTGCCTTTAGCTAGACTTTCGGCAATTTATAACCCATTGACTTACACACTAAATCATAAAAGTAATGTTTGTTTCAAGTCTATAGATAGAAGTTATCCCTAGCTAAACGCTGTCCATCATTGGATAGCTGAAAAGTTGGCCATTCATGGCACCATAAATTGTCCGTATCATGGCCGTGAAGATTTTTGGCTGTGAGAGCCGGCTGAAATTTTTGTGTCTTTTAAACAAACCTCTTTACTCAGTAGGCCTATGTAAAAAAATCGTACGCTGCTCCTGATGTGAGACCTAAAGTAGTCTAAAATTGCCTCCATTGACCCTATTTTGCATCACACGTACATAAACAAGACACAAAAAAACAGATCCTAACTGATAATATATCAAAAAAGATGTTCTCCTGCTGCATTTTGTTGGCACTTTTCCTGAGATAGGAGAACACTCAGGCGGATTGATACAGACATGTTTGAAGTATGCCACCTTATGCAGTCAAACTTGGTAAAATCAGTTAGTCGCGTCCTGTCAGTCTTTTCCTTGTGTATGTAAAATGCAAGCATGAAGTACTCAATTTTGAGTCAAGGCACTCCTCGTCCTGTCCCGAACAATGCCTGCGGCTCAAGGGCGTATATAACCAGGGCTATAAGACTGAATGAGGGTTCAATCGGTGCCGAGGAGAGGGGATATGCACAAACTTCAAACAGCAGTGCGACATGATGTGACTTTAAATTTAGCCTGATTCGAAGAATCACGTGAACTTCCAAGAAATGTTTTACATAATGTCGGGATTCGAATTGATGACATCAGAAAGATCAAGTACTCTGGTTTTGTTTATTTATTTTGTATTAATTTTCAGAGATACAAGATTTATCGTACATTGAACCTAATTTTCGTTCTAACCATCTTGTCCTATCAGAGAAAACAATTCTTAGGTGTCGACCGACACCTACAGTGCTGTAGGCGCGCATCGAACGGAAGAATTGGGGATTGGGGGATAAATTATAGAACAGACCCTAGACTAAGTGTTTGTGAAAAGCGTGTTTGCGAAAAGCTTATGTTTGGTGGCCATTTTCAAGTTTATTCCAAACCATACCGAGTGTGACATATTATGCATTTCACACATATCAAAGGAGCACGATACCCTGTATATTTTTCTTCCAAATGAAAATTTTATTAACGATATATCATTTCAGTCGAATATAATATCCAAAAAAAATCGTTGGTATGGTTACAGCCAACTTTGTTTTGATTGTTTCAAATGAAACTTGATTGATGATGCTAGCCAAGCCGAATGGAGCATAATCTTGATATCCAAAAATAAGTGAAATAAAACGGTTAGATAAACTAAGGATTCCTCTCAATATCATATCCCCCGGTATAAGCATTAGTCTACAAAGAAGTTAATCAATGCGACAATGGTAGTATAGAGGGCGCCCTATGCAAATTTGGAAGTAGAAAAGTTGAACAAAAGGAAGCGTGAGAAAATCACCCGATTCACATAGTCTATATCATACGATAATATTGTATCATAATAATATAATATAAAACTTTAATTATAATATATTTGCATGTAGTATTACATAGTACAAAGTTATATTATAATAACAATTAATTGACAATTATAATTATTTATTATTACAGTACAATAGTATTGTATACTAGCATGTGAATCGTGGAGTATAAAGGAACTCTTGTGAATCGGCCAAGACGTGTCACGGATTAAACAAATTGGAAGAACAGAAGACCATCAATGAGAATCCTTCGGAGAATGTCGGCGGAGGAGGTTGGGGTGATGGGTGGTAGTACAGCCTTGTGCTTTTCTACATGTTAGTATGCCAGACATGGCACGTGCCAAACTGTTTGTCACTCAAATATCGAGATTTAACATTTCTTACGCAACAAATAGTGAGATTCAGGAGAAACCTTAAAAGAGGCAGAAGTGGTTCTTTTCTCCAATTTTGGCAGTTGTACCATATAGTCCCTACATCGTTATATGTGGCACTAGTGTGGACAAATTTTAAATGTGAAATGTCAAACATCATTCTTCTAAACACAGTTCTATTGAAATCTTCATGATTTTGATTAAGTTGCTCATAACCTTTCATATTTGGCTATGATTCACATTTTCCTCCCACTTTTGGATGGGAGAGTGGGGGAGGATGTAGGCGCTCTGGCAAGGGATCAGAGAGTGGGTTCTTCCCCTGACCTCCTCTGGATGCCACCAATCCTTCCGCACCCCCACCCCTTTACTTTTCTCACACTCCGTCCTTCTCTAATCTTAGTCATTTAAGATACAAGATATTAATTAAAACAACAAAAAATATCATTAAGGGGAAAAAACAATTGTTTATTCAAATCACAATTTTCTCTAGTAAGGCTTTTATTATAATTCTGCCAATAACTGTGCATCATATTTAAAAACAAACCTTAAAAAAGTAATGAGACAGCAAACCTAGGAAGACAAAATCTTTATGAAAAGCACCACCGCCACCAGACGTTAAAACAAGTTCTATAAAACGACTCTGTGAAAGTAAGCACTAATAAAGTGCTACACTATAATAAAAAAAAATAATAAAATAAGTACAAGAAGATTAATCTTGACTGATGCATGATTATTATACCCAGAAACCTTTCATAAAATTTACTTCAAAAGTTTGAGTTTTAACTTCAAATTATCATCACGCAACTACAAAGAAAACCATCTGCTGAAATATAAATGTGTCATCACTTAAAATGTTGCGAACAATTTATTTTGTTTTTCAAGAAAAAGAAAAGTAACTGAAATAATACATTACATCCATCTGAAGGTGGCACTTTAAATACCTGCTTTTTAAAAGTTCCCATTTGGTACTACAATATGCTTAACACCTAGAATTTGCTGTGTCATTGTACTTCACAACTACTGACTGTCACCATGTTCCTCCTCACATCCCTGCCCTACCCTACCCTACCCTGCCCTGCCCTACCCTACCCTGCCCTACCCTACCCTACCAGACTCTCTCCAATGACCTATTCTTGCTGACACAACGATAACAGCTCAATCACTTTTCCTCTACAGTTTGCCAAAAACATTCTCAGCATGTTTGAGCATTGACCCGGAATGATACCAGAACTGGTTTCCATATAAACATGGTGCAAATTCCTATCCTTTTTCAATTCCTAATTTCACAAATGTCAAATTCCACTGTAGCTTCTCTCTTCCCCTACCCACCTCCCCCAAGGATCTTCCAACTTCCACTCAAGGTTCCATAACTTTATTCCTGTCTATAGAGGCAGCACATAACCAAGGCAATTAAATCATTTACAATAATCACGGAATGATAATAACAAAGTATACTCCCCCCCCTCATCCCCCACTACAGTTCTCCCAACAAGTTCTAAGTGTCAGTTCATTGAAACTCCATGTCAGCTCTCCTGTCCAATTTTTGACCTGCCTGTAAAAAGTTCATGAAGTTGGTACAGGGAACTGAAAATAATTTCACATTATCTACCTTCACCCGATACCCCATTCCATCTCATCTCCGTCTTTTTTTTCTTCTCGTTTTGACTGATGACCATTGTCTAAATTTGTATCCGTTCCTTCAACCACTCCTCAGCTACACCCCCACCCCCAAACCCAACCCCAGGCCCCCTTCTATACATGCAGTGTTGTAACGAGTCATGACTCAATTCACTAAGTCTTAAGAAATGAAACGAAATTACTTGGAAGAAGTTTGTAAAGTTTTTGCCCCATAGTGATAACATTGCCACTCGAGTTATATCATGGCTCAACTATCGTCAGGAAAAATCTGTAAAATCACACAAGTAACTCATTACAGACTCTGCAATAATTCTTCTCTCTCTGTCCTCAAGTCATTAAAGGAAATTGTTACTGATACTGTGGATCGGTGAAGAAGATTTGATTTCCTCTGTACAGGCCATGATCCCTAAGAATCTTTGCTTTATATTGATGATCGTGGAGGAGCTCTGCGAGTAAATGATCCTTGTCCTCTTGTTCCATTTTAGTGATCAGACCGTTATGCCAGCTTTGTTCACGGAGGAGACGATCCATTTCTCTGTTCAAAGATGATACAGCCAGGATCAGAGGGTGAGAGGATGAGTAAGATTTTAAAGATGAGGAGTACAACATATATACATTAAAATCAGCGGTACTGTATTGAATTTGACCATATCGATGAAAGTGAAACAGATATCTCCAAAATCTGTTTACATCATCACATCAGGGACCGCTTTATATGCAGCCACCCTAACCAACTATGCAATGGTTGGTAGTATGTCCAGAGGTCTGAAACCAGTAAGGAAGGTTGTCATTCCACTATATGGGCAAATACACAGTATAAAACCAACACGAAATGATAACATAGAGGTTTTCCACCCCTAAAATTGATATTTCCAATGTTCTGTAATGTTCAATATTACTCATTTGAAGCAAAGAGCTAGAGTAAAAA